>VDFB02374762.1:0-31765 GCA_007258455.2 Sequoia sempervirens | reverse complement strand
ACAAAAGGTAATATTTTCCACCTAAATGCTACTAGTGAGATTTGTTTAATTGCTCAAGTAGATGAAAGTTGGTTATGGCATAGAAGGCTGTGTCATGTGAATTTTGATAACATAGTCAAAATAAGTTCAACTCAAGCAGTAAGAGATCTACCTAAGCTAGTGAAGCCTGCTACCACAATTTGCAAGTTGTGTTAGATGGGAAAATAGACTGGAGTTTATTTTTGGAGCAAACAACATAACTCAAATGGATTATTGGAGCTTGTGCATATTGATCTATATGGTCCCTCTAGAGTGAGAATTCTCCATGGTGAAAGGTACTTTATGTTGATTGTTGATGATTACTCTAGAATGATATGGGTTACTTTCTTAAGGGAAAAATGTGAAGCATTAGAGAAGTTCAAAATTTTCAAAGCTATGATAGAAAATTAGAAAGGTGTGAAAATCAAATGCTTAAGTTAAGGAAAAAGTGGTGAGTTCACCTCTAGGGAGTTTAATTCCTTTTGTGATGAGCATGGAATTAAAAGACATTTATTTTCTCCCCAAACCCCTCAATAGAATGGTGTTGCAAAGAGGAAGAACAGAACAATTCTGGATGTTGCGAGAACACTTTGAACTGGGTAAATGTGAATGGTAATTCTAGTAAGACTCATTTTGAACTATTGTTTGGTTATAAGCCTACTGTTAGGTATTTCAAGATCTTTGGAATCAGTTGCTACATCAAGAGAGATGATGATATAGCCAAGTTTGATGCTAGAAGCAATGAAGGAATCTTTCTAGGTTACTCTACTATAAGCAAGGCCTATCGGTGCTACAATAGAAGAATGAGAAAAATGGTTGAAAGTGCAAATGTCAAAGTTGGTGAGGATTTTGATAAATCATGCAGATATTGTGGATATAATTCAAATGAAGACAATACAAAAAAAGGGAAGAATGTTTAGACATAAAATCAACTTCAAATCGTGCCATATGTTCCATATGTTCCTTTTGTTCTGGTAAGTCAAGATAGTTAGGAAGTAGAGACAAGTGCAAGTGTAGAAGAAAGAACAGAAGAATCAAAAGTTCAAGAGAATCCTAAAACTCTAAGGTATGTAAAGCTAAATCATTCTAAAACTCAAATTATATGTGACAAGAATAAAGGTGTGCAACCTAGAAGAAAGATTGCAAAAGAGTATTGCCTGATATCCAAGATTGAACCTAAAGATGTCAGTGAAGCTTGAAATGATGAAAATTCGATGGAAGCTATGAAGGAATAATTAATGTAGATTGAAAAGAGCAATGCATGGGTACTTATTCCTATACCTAAAGATAAGAATGTGATTGGTACTAAATGGGTCTTTCAGAATAAGCTAAATGAACAAGGTGAAGTGGTCTAAAATAAAGCAAGATTGGTATGTAAAGGATATTCACAAATGGAAGGTATTGATTTTGAAGAAACCTTTGCCCCTATTACTATAATTGAAGCTATAAGGTGATTTATTGCTTATACTGAATACAAGAACTATAAAGTCTATCAAATGGATGTGAAGTCAACTTTTCTGAATGGTGAGCTAGAGGAAGAAGTATATATTGAATAGCTGGATGGATTTCAACTAACTAACAAAGAAGACATGGTCTTCTGATTAAATAAAGCTCTATATGGTCTCAAGCAATCCCCTAGAGCCTGGTATGCTAGACTGGACAAATACTTACTAAATCTTGGATTCAATAAAGGTATTGTTGAAAATGACTTGTATTTCAAATTGGATCATGACAAGGAGTTAATTATTGAAGTTTTTGTTGATGACATTATTTTTTGAGGAGATGATAATCTATGTATGAATTTTGTTGATGAAATGAAGAATGGATTTGAAATGAGTATGATTGGAGAGATGAAGTTCTTTTTGGGATTGCAAGTTACTCAGTTAGACAAGGGGATCTTCATATCTCAATCCAAATATGTGAGAGAGTTGCTGAAGAATTTTAGTATGGATGATTCAAACCTATTGGTACTCCCATGGTGACTAAATGAAAATTAACATAGAATGATGATTCTCCTAAGGAAAATCAAATAGGGTACAAATCAATGATTGGTCTATTTCTCTACTTAACTCAAACTAGACTAGACATTATGAATGTTGTGTGTATGGTTGCTAGATTTCAAGTTGATCCAAAAGAGTTTCATGTGACTAATGTAAAGATAATTTTCAAATATCTAAAGGGAACAATTGATTTTGGACTTTGGTATCCTAAGGTTGATGATCTTACTTTGAATGCATATATTGATGCAAATTGGGAAGGAGATGTAGATGACAAGAAAAGTACTAGTGGTAGTTCCTTCTTCCTAGGCAAGAAGCTAGTGTCTTGGTTGAGCAAAAAGCATAATTCCATTTCTCTATATACTATTGAGGCAGAGTATATTGTTGTTACAAACAACTATACTCAAGTGATGTGGATGAAACAAATGTTGAAAGATATCAAAGTAGTATATGATGAACCTATTGCCATATACTATGATAACTAAAGTGCTATTAACATTTCAAAGAATATAGTGCTACACTCTAATACCAAGCATATATCAATAAAGTTTCACTTTTTGAGGGAGAAAGTAAGTGAGAAAGAAGTCAGACTGGAGTATGTGCCTACCAAAGAACATATTGCAGATATTTTCATTAAGGCATTGCCAAAGGATACTTTTGAGTATCTTAGAGAGATTCTAAGGGTGGTTACCCCTCCTAATATGAACTAGGATGCATTAATTTACATCAATCCATGCATTTCATAATCATATTCTGATTTGGATTGATGGTTTTCATGGCTACTACTCATGGGGAGTAGTTAGATATGTAGATATATGGTTCAGAGCTTGTATGTGGAAAGATAATTCTTATATTTTCCATTGATGTCAAAGGGGGAGAAGAGTAATGTGAAAAATTGTTGATTATCTAGGGAGAAGAGCCTTGTGGGGAGAAAATATTGAGAAGAGTTGTGAAAAGAAGAGTCATAATCTAAGGAGAAGTGTTGATTATGAGTTGGGTTGATGGCATTTTTCACATCATGTGTTTCCATCAATGCTAAATGGGGAAATTGTTGGATGTTGTGATCATGTTGTTGATATGTGGTTGTCATTGATGTCAACATTATGAGAATTTGGTGTATTGAAGGTTGTATATGTCGAGGATATTGAGACAATTGTTAAAAGAAGTGTTCCAGGTTCCCAGTGGAACTATGAAGGTCATGGAGGTGTCTTGTTGTTTACATTGGAGATCAATTGTTGTGGATTAAAGGGTTTTCTATTGAGTGTATCTAGTTCATCTACCAGAATTTTTAGAGGTCTTCTTGAAGATTTGATCATGCTGTGAATAGTTGTGTTCTAATAGTATTTTTTTGGGTTATGTCAGTGTTCCTGAGTGAAGTTTATCTGTTTCTGGTAATTTTTGTTGTTGCGGATATTTCTCTATTGGTTCTTATCTTTTTTGGATGCTTATAAATCATGCTCTATCTTTTTGGTACTTCCACATTGATTAGTGTGCTTGTGGTTGAAATTTTTTCTTTGTATGTTCTATTTTTCATGTTCTTGTCCGACATAATGGTTGTAGCATGTTGTGGATCTTCAAGGTGAAATTAATTGAAGTCCTTTTGCGTTGGAGTTGTTAATTTGGGTCTCTGCAGTGTTGTGGCTGACCTTGGTGGATTTGCATTGCAAATATGTTTTATATCTCTTGTCAACTAAGTTGATGTAATCTCATGTTGCAGATATATAAGAGTGGTTGTTTCATCGCTGTAAAGTATGCTCATTTTTCTCTTATGTGTGTATGTGTGAATATCATTCAATTGCAGACTAGAGTGTAAAGAAGATTTAGCGAAATGTGAAGAAGTTTGAGCAAAGAGTGAAGAAGGTTTTATGTTCTTAACTAGAACTTTAATCAGGCTTGTGTAGAAGCTATTTTCTTAGTTCACATTTGGATGGTTTTAATCCAAACCTTTCTTTGGATAGTGAGTCCTCTTTTGTATTTGAGCAATGATCTCTAGGCGGTGTGCCTTAATGCATGTGCATTCCCATTATTCCTCATTATACTTTTAATAGGGTATAATATTGTGGACTAACCTCCACCGTGGTTTTTCCCCTAACAGGGTTTTGACATAAAAATATTGGTGTTCTCTGTGTTTCTAATGTTTTGATTGTTCATGGTTTATTATTGATTCATCAGATCTGAGATTAAGTTAAGTAACGTTTGAAAAATTTGAAATATTCTATGACAACTAATTCACCCACCCCTCTTAGTTGTATGTCCTTGTTTTACTAGTATCTATATGTAATTCTCAAGTAGGGATAAAAATCAATATCCTAGAGCCCATGTTTCATCATATTGCCTTTGTTTTATCTTTTATTGCCTCTATTTTTTAAATGCCTCTACCTTATAAATTTTGTGTAATTTCATAAATTATCACCCATGACAATTTCATCTTATTTTTGGTCCCCCCTTAAATTATTAAACCTAATTGAGTATTTAATTTCCTAAATTATGCATTCTATGGCTTATTTTTGAATTTTTTTGATGAATTTGAAGTAGGAATCAATTACATCTATCCAAGACTTTGTCCTTGACACGTAAAATCCTAGAAAATAGGGAATGTACAGTCACACCCTGGGTGTGAGAGTTCCCCTATTTTGGCTCCAAATTTAAAAATATATCGGTGTCGATAATTTAATATTTGTAATTCAATTATCTAAAGTTAGCTATCAGGATTTAATTTTTGAGAAATTGAATAAATTCTTATAAATACCTAGTTATTACATTATTTTAAATATAACAAGAGAGATATAGAAATAAGTGAAAATCAACACGAAGTCAAGAGTTTCATTTTCAGAGCTTTATTACAACAATTCAATATCCTAACATCATTTTCAATTCTATGTGATTTTACATGTGTTTTTGTTATCAATGTTTTATGAAGGCTAACACTCTTGTAGGTCTCCAAAGAATTCAAGCATTCAAGAAAATCAAGAAAATAAAGATCAAGACCTTAAGGTGATTTGCATCACTTCATTTCTTCAAGGAAGCCATTGGAGGGTGGTGAGTTTTAGCACTTTATGATTTCATCATTCTTTCCTAGTCATTATCCATTTATCATTGACATTCGCATTGTGGAAGTGGAAACATTTACATGGGGTTTTACTAAGGAAAGACCCTAAAATGGCCCACCATTTCTTGTCTTTATGAATGTGCAAATCTCAAATTTGAAGGACATTGAGACGATCCTGAAGGAAAATAATTCATTGTAGCATATTTTTTCATAGTACTTCTCAAGTCATGGAAACTCGGTTAAGGAAATATCCAAAAGTGTTTCAATAGATCCAAAGGTAGAATTATGAAGCTCTGATCCAACATCATAGTACCCCAAAAATAGATCCAAAAATGTTTACAAGGACGCTCATGCCCTGGGCATTTTCAACATATCCTCTAGTTTTTGCCCCAAATTTTAACCACACGTTTACAATGTCTTACTCTACTCATTCTATTGTTTGAATATGTTTGTGAACTTTTTTACTTTCTATATTTACATTAGCACAATAAAATGCATCATTAACCTAGTTAGATCATTGCATTTCATCATTAGGACATTTCTAGATTTGGTTAAGGGTTGGTTGACTCACCTATTAGGTTGTAAATCAATCTAGAAACTTGTGCAAATCCATAAAACCATCATTTCATACTTGCATTTTCAATTCATCACACAACCCCCCCTTTTAATAAAATTTGGAGAGGTGTCAAACCCTAAGGCCAAAAACCAAAATTTTTCCCTTTCCTAACATTTCATTTAAATGGTGAACCTAACTTGTTAACATTACATACCTTCTAAAAATTCACCCTAGGACTAGGTTTTTCTTATGAATTTTTTTATTTCTCATTTAGGGTTTATTTTTACATCACAAAAAGTCATAAAAATACATAAATATTATATTCATATTTCATTAAAGGCTAAAAGAGGGTTTTTTCAATCATTTCAAATCAGATCTACATTCAATATTGCACTCATTAGGTCATTAAAATTTGAAAATTTTCATTGCATTCAAATTTACATCTTTCATTTAGGTTAAAAGGTGAAAAATTGCATAAAATGATCGTTTTTAGCATTTGGAATATTGGAATTATTCAATCATTGCATCTCGTATCTAAAAATTACATTAAAAAATACCATTATTTTCTAAAAACCTTATGTTTTTGAAGATTTTGCACATGTTGATATTGTTAATTTAGAACCAAGCTAGAAGCTAAATCTAATAATTGTAACTTTGTTGGATATAACATAGATGATTTTTTTTATTGATTATGAGATTTTGATAATAAAGAAATATTAGTATGGGTGTTATATTCAATGAGAAGGTTTTGTATAAAGATCAATTGTAGGGAAAGAAGCATGAGCAAAAAGAAAAACAATATGTGGCATTGGATTATATTTCAAAGAATAAAATTCTAGTGATGTACCTAACGCTCAACAATGATAAGAGATACTACACACTCTGACATTCTACAAGGATAAGTAGATCTCCCAAACCATTTTTTCCTTCTTTATATTATATTTTATTAATTGATGTTGGTGAACTAGAAGGGTATGAAGAGGCTATGCAAATGAATACTAAGGAATATTGGGAGTGAGAAATGAAAGAGGAAATTGATTCCTCGCTACAAAATAAAACTTGGGTTTTATTCAAGTTTCTTGTAGATAAAAGATATTTTCCAAATAAATGGGTTTGAAAGTAGAAAGAAGAAGAAAGAGGCAAGAAAAATTTTAAGACTAGACTCATGGTAAGAGGATTTTCACAAAAGAAAGGAATTGACTTTAATGAAATATTTTCTTCAATTGTAAAATTGACTTCTATTAGAATTCTTCTAAGTATTGTGGCTATAGAAGATTTTTATATTTAACAACTAGATGTGAAAACAATGTTTCTCTATGGATATTTGGAAGAAGAAATATATAGGCAGAAACCACAAGAACTTGAAATCAGATGTAGCGAGAATTTAGTGTGCAAATTAAAAAAGTATTTGTATGGCTTGAATCAAGCACCTCGATAATGGTATTTAAAATTTGATAGTTTTATGGTTGAACAAGGTTATAACTAGCATCATTTTAACCATTGTCTTTATTTTAAGAGGTTGGATAATAGTATTTATATTATCAGGTATTATTACATGTTGATGACATACTTGTTGTCGGATCTAACATGGAGCATATTAATGATTTGAAATAAAAGTTAGCAAAGTATTCTATTATGTTTAGGATTTGGGTGCAACCAAAAAACAACTTAGTATGAGGATTTCATGGGATAGGGAAAACATAAAATTAGCTCTATCTCAAAGTGAACATGTTGAGAAGGTGTTAAAATTATTTAATATGGAAAATAAAAAAGTTGTGAGCACACCTTTGGCTATTCATTTAAAATTGACTAAGGAGATGTGTCCAAAGGCACAATAGGAGGAAGAAAAAATGTCAAAGGTTCCATTTTATTTAGGTATTGGTAGTTTAATGTATGTCATGGTATGCACAAGAGAAAATGTTGCTCATGTTGTTGGAGTTGTGAATAGGTATATGAGAAATCCCACAATGGAGCATTGGAATACTATGAAATAGATTCTCAAGTATTTGAGAGGGACAACTACTAAATAGTTATGTTCTGGAGTATCAAACACTACTTTACAAGGATATTTTGACTCTAATTTGTTGTGTGATATATATATCAAGCAAAGTACTACATGTTATGTCTTTATCGCAGGCAAAACAATAGTTCGTTGGATTTCAACATTGTAAAAAGTTTTTTCTCTATTAACCATAGAGGTAGAATATTTTGTTGCAACTAAAGCAAGAAAATTTATGATTTGGCTACAATATTTTCTTGAGGAATTGGGAAAGCAACAGACTAATTTTTTTTTTATAAATGGACAACTAAAGTGCCATTCATCTTGCTAAGAATTTTACACTTCATTTCATGTAGCAATGATATCAATGTTGGTTTATGTAATTTATATTCTTTTCTGGATATTTAAATAAATTGGATAGTTGTTTATGGATGTAGCCCAAAGGGTGAACCAATTTAATTTTTTTCCCTCTGTAATTTTTTTTTTTCATTTAATTTTTGTATCTATATTGGTTAATTGATTAATTTATTGCTCCATCCTACTTGAAAATACTATCACTTTTCTAACCCAATTCACTTGAGGATAGTGTGAATTTAGAAATAAAATCTTATAGTCTATATTTTAATCCAAATT
This sequence comes from Sequoia sempervirens, assembly GCA_007258455.2. Taxonomy (NCBI): domain Eukaryota; kingdom Viridiplantae; phylum Streptophyta; class Pinopsida; order Cupressales; family Cupressaceae; genus Sequoia; species Sequoia sempervirens. The sequence continues at coordinate 23,513 of VDFB02374762.1, read as the reverse complement.
CCTTTTTTTAACTTGGCTTATGCGTCTTCTACACCTTATTTTCATGCTACCCTAGATTCACATGATTATAACTTAGTGGGAAACACACATCAAATGTTAGCAATAAGACATGTTAACCTCCCATAAATTATCCTATTTATAGCAACCTAGGTGGTGAAGACCCCAACCCAAATCAAATGATCAGACTTACAAAAGAAAACCAACCCCTTCAACACTATTCACTCAGCTTTCCTTGAACATACACATAGAGGCTTGTTGCCCTCAAGATCTGAATTTTGGAGATATCTTTTAGAGAAGGCTGTACATATGCCTTCTTGAAACCTTTTGAGATCCTCTTAGGGACCTAACACAACATACCAAAATATCCTATAAGGTTTCTTTGCAACAATATTGAAAACCAATAGACTACCCTTGCCCTAAAACCACCAAATAGCCCTCTTTTACAAAGGAGGTACCCCCTAAACACCAATGTTTCACTAAAAATCAATATAAATTCACTAATTATGTTCCAAAACAAAAAAATCCATCATCAATTCACAGATTCAAGACTTCTAGGATGTTGATCCACCAAACCTTCACTATACATACAAAAAGAAAAGGGTTTACAAAAAATCATAACACCCAGGCTAATTTGACTCAAAAAATGCCTCCAACACATCACAATTACCCTTCGCAAACTCACAAATCCATTACATGGATAGTTTCATCACTGTTTTTCCAAAGCCCTACCTTAACATCAATTTCACATGGAAAATCACATTGCTCAGCCCTAGGGTATCATCCCAAAACCAACAAATATACTCCTTTACCTACAAAACCATGAGGAAACCTAAATTATAATGTGTTGGACCCATTCCATGAGTTACAATAGGTACAATGAGTGGAATGGGTCAATACAACATTTTATGAGACAATCAACCCTTAATATGGTGCTAACATAGCAACTACATAAAATCGAAGAGAACTCTCACCAATCTTAATGAAAAAATCTAAAAATTGATTCAAATGAGAGTTAAAACATGCTTCCACTGAATATTATGAATTTCCAAGCATACCAAAAACTGTACGGTTCGTACAGATCCTAGAAAGATAAAAAATACAGTGAAATTATAGAATTAAACGTTGTTATTGTTTTTGAAACTTCAATACAATCTTCTCAGACTGATGCTCAAGAATTTTTTATGATTTTTATACTTGTTTCCTTCAAATTCTAACTAAAAAACACCTATAACTACTTTTCAAATTCCTAGACCCTTCAACTTCCTAAAAGTTGCACTTTTGCAATTTGATGTTTTTGACAACTTTACCTTTTTTTGCAACTTTTACTAACTTGACACCAATAACTCAAAAACCACCCAATTACATAATAAATAGTCTTAATACACCTTATTTAGAATAAATATACCATATTTAATTCCTAAATACCTTAACGTCTAGACTTATCATGTTGACCCACATTTGTAATCTTCATGTGCTTGGGTGCACCTACACCATATATAGCCCCATTGAAAAAGAACTCATGTCACATGAGTTTTTCCTTGTACCATGCTTCATCTTAGCTCCACACACTCTTTTTTCTACAAATCTCCTTCCTTGGTTCAGATACAGTGATCTTGTAATCTTCCTTGCATCCTTTTTCTTGTTTGCACTTGAATATGTGTCCATTTCTATAATCAGACCTACTAGTTGTTTTCTGCCAGTCCCTTGACCAAAAATTGATAAGGTTCCTAGCTTCATACCTGCAATCAAACACTTGTTATAGATTCCTTGACCTTTTTTCTCCTTTTTCTCATCTTCATGCTTGCATCCACCCTTACTCTCTTGTCCATTTTGTCCTCTCATCACTGTCATCAGTCCTACTATCTTGTCAACATTTTGTACCACTGTAGGTATCAAATTTACAACCTATTGTACCTTCATATCTTACTTGAATTGCAATCTTACTTCCAACCAAAGGACACACCATGGTTCCTATCAAAACATTATCATTCCAATTCACTATCAACAAACCTGAATCAACCTTTTCACCTACTGTCAGAGCATTCTCAAGCTTTGAATTGACTATAGCACCTATCTTTTTGTCTCCTTTCACAACCTCTATAGGTTTCTTATTTCCACACATGATTACCTTAGCCTCTTTAGTCTTACCTTTATCTTCTTCCACAAGTGGAGTCAAAACAAATGTACTTCCATCTTTCTCTATGGTATAACTTTTTGCTCTCCCATCATACAATGCACGCCTGTCAAACTGCCAGGGACTACCTAGGAGTAAGTGGAAACCATCCATGGGAAACATATCACACACTACCTTGTCTTTATAGCCACCAATTTGAAATTCAACAACTTGTTCATTGACCAAAAGAGATTTCCTATCACTCAACCAAGACACCTTAAGTGTGGCAATTCATGAGGAATCTTTTGCAAATTCAGTTTAGTAACCATTCCACTTGACACCATATTCTCAGCAGAGATTGAATCAATGAAAATTTTGATGCCTTATTCTTACACTTACATGTGGTTTTGAAGAGATTCTTTCTTTGTAATGGCTCCATCTCCTTGGCTGCTTTAAGTATGGTCTTCCTCATCATCAATGATTCACTTGTTTCAGGAGTAGCAAGATAACTTGCAGAATTAGTGCTCTCACATTCCTCTTCTTGTACTATTTGAGCCCTCCTTTTAGTCCTCTTTTCACCTCCACTAGATGAAGTACCAAATTTTTTAGGGCATTTCCAAGAAGGATGGCCAAATTCATTATAGTTGTAGCATCTTCCTGAAAAGATATTTGAATTTTTTCCACCACTAAATCTACTTCTAGAACCCTAAAACCTCCTTGCATCAACACCTTTCTCTTTACCTTATTTGCTTCTTCTTGTTCCTCAAATGGCTGCTTTGAAATAGGGATTGATCCCTCTTGTACTATTACCTCTGCCCATAACAGACTTATCTTGCCTTCTTTTGATCTTTTCCTCAACCCTAATTATCAATTGAAAACATTCTTCAATAGTCTTTGGATGAGCAACAACCAATTCATCTTGTATATTGAATGTAAGGCCACCTAGATATCTAGCCACTTTTTCAACTTCATCTTCATTTCTTCTTAACCTTATACTTAGTTTATAAAATTCATTTACAGTATAAGTCTTGACATCTAAATCCTTTTGCTTCAAACCTTGTAACTTCTTATACAATTGAACTTCATAGTCTTTAGGAATAAATTTACATTTATGTTTTTGTACCATCTTGTCCCAATAAACTATCATTGTCTTGCCTTGCTTTCTCCTTTCTGCTTGCTCGTAGTCCCACCATAGAAGAGCATGACCTTTGAGTTTTTTCTTTGCCACCTTCACCTTCTACTCATCTAAAATGTCTTCACTTTCAAAGTGGTTGTCCATAGCTGCAATCCAATCAAGCAACTCTTCCTCATTCAAATTCCCACCATACATAGGTAGATCAACCTTTACCTTCAGTGAATCACCCTTGACTGCTTTAAGCAACTTTTCCATTCTTTGATCTTCTGAGTCTAACTCCTCATCTACATCTTCATATTCTTCATCTTCTTCCTTTGAATAACTCTCATCATTCTCATCTCTTCTCTACTTTGTCTCCAAGGCAGCAAGACTTTCCAATACAACATTGTGTGACTCCAAAAGCTTAGCACACTTCTCTTTTAACTCTTGCAACTCTCTAGTAGCACCAACACTCTTTGGAGGCATCTTCCCAAGTTTTTCTTCTCACCTTCCAACCTACAAAATTCAATCAATTAGCTACAATAGATGTAATAAATATTCTCTAATACCACCTGATAGCAACCTAGGTGGTGAAGACCCCAACCCAATGCAAATGATTAGAATTACAAAAGAAAACTAGCCCCTTCAACACTATTCACTCAACTTTCCCTTAACACACACTTAGAGGCTTGCAGCCCTCAAGAACTAACTTTTGGAGATATCTTTGAGAAAATTCCATATAGATACCTTCTTGAAACCTTCTGAGATCCTCTTAGGGACCTAACACAACATGCCAAAAGATCCTATAAGGTTTCTTTGCAACAATATTGAAAACCAATAGGCTACCCATGTCCTAAAACCACCAAATAGCCCTCTTTTACAAAGGAGGTACCTCCTAAACACCAATTTTTCACTCAAACTCAATAGAAAGTCACTAATTGTGTTCCATAACAAAAAAATCCATCATCAATTCACAAATTCAAGACTTCTAGGATGTTGATCCACCAAACCCTCACTATACATACAAAAAGACAAGTGTTTACAAAAAATCATAACACCTAGGAAATTTTGACTCAAAAAATGCCTCCAACAAATAAAAATTACCTTGGAAAAACTCACAAATCCATTACATGGATAGTTCCATCACTGTTTTGCGAAAACCCTACCTTAACACCTCAATTTCGCATGGAAAATCACATTACTCAGCCCTAGGGCATCATCCCAAAACCAACAACTTGACTCCTCTGCCTACAAAACCATGAGGACACCTAAATTATAATGTGTTGGACCCATTCCATGAGTTACAATAGGTACAGTGAGTGGAATGGATCAATACAATATTTTATGAGACAATCAACCCTTAATACAGTGCTCACAGAGCAACTACAAAAAATTGAAGAGAACTCCCAACAATCTTAATGAAAAACACTCAAACTTGATTCAAATGAAATTTAAAACATACTTCCATTGAATAAAATGAATTTCAAAACATACCGCAGACTGTACAGGCCGTACTGATCCTAGAAAGATAAAAAAAACAGTGAAATTATAGAATTAAACATTGTTATTACTTTTAAAACTTCAATACAATCTTCTCCAACTAATGCTCGAGCCTTTTTGAGGGTTTTTATACTTGTTTCCTTAAAATTCTAACTAACAAATTCCTATAACTCCTTTTCAAATTACTAGACCCTTCAACTTTCTAAAAGTTGTAATTTTGCAATTTGTTGTTTTGGACAACTTTTACACTTTTTGCAAGTTTTACTAACTTGACACCAATGACTCAAAAACCACCCAATTACATAATAAATGGTCTCAATAGACCTTATTTAGAATAAATATACCATATTGAATTCCTAAAGACCATAACATCTAGAATTTTCATGTTCACCCACATTTGTAATCTTCATGTGCTTGGGTGCACTTGCACCACCTACCAATTATTACACTACCTCTTGTGGCTCAAGCACATCTAAACACATCGAAAATGTGATATGATTAACTAAATGCAAAGCAATCAACCCAAAATATCTCTATAGGATTTAGTGTAGACCTCACCTTATTATAGAGATATAATATAGTTTAGGTACGTACAAATAAGTATAAACAAACCTAGATAAAGTAATTAGGACTTTTGATTAATTAATTGAATAAATAATGTTTTTCTTAATGTAAATGTGAAGGGTAAATGTAGTTAGGGCTAGAAATGAATATGGAAGATGACTTTGATATGTCACTATATTTCATTTATATTAGAGATGAAAAATAATCATATCCATGGAATATATTTCCTTAGAATTAGAATATCTTGTTATCTTTGTAGTGGATCAAACGTACAATTCTACTTATTTATTTTTATAGGCATAGGTCTATTTTGGGACCAATGGATCTCATCTAGCTAACTATTCACATTGGCACTCTAATTAGTTTGATTCATTATTTACTTTATCGCAAAGACCTTTGGTATTGAATAGTACCTTTATAAGGTTGCTAGATAGCTAGGGAATGAATTCTCCAAGCTCAATATTGAAGAAGATTTATTTATGACCATGCTAACGACTAATGACAATAATATTTAAACATGCAAATGATCTAGAATGGTTATATAGACTTTGATTCATTTTAGTGCACCAATTGAGCATGTTCCTATAAATTATATGCAAGTAATACTTGAATGTGAGGACGAGATATGATGATAAATATAACGTAATTGAATGCCTTTAAATATAAGAAAATAACAATAGATCATATATCTTTGTGTTTAATAAATTCTAGATAGAAAATAAATAAATAAGAGTTGATAAAAAATTAAATTAAAAATTTTAGAACTTCGATACTCCAAAACAAAATTGAAAGTGAATACTAAAATAAAATAATTACTAACATATAAAAATTCTTACACTAATAAACATAATAAATTATATATATATATATTCAAACAAAATTGAATTAAATGAGAACTATCATTACATACAATTTTCACCATTACATAGATCACTATGTTACTGCTTTGGGGGAGATTGCTAATATCCTTCAAAGAGGCGTAGGATTAATATTTACGCTTCGTGAAGAAGAGAAGCATTCAGATTTTATAAAAACTAGAAAGAAAATTTCCTTTATATATATATATATATATATATATATATATAGTATATATATATATATATATATATATGTATATATATATATATATATTCAAACAAAATTGAATTAAATAAGAACTATCATTACATACAATTCATTACATAGATCACTATAAGCTACTGCTTTGGGGGAGATTGCTAATATCCTTCAAAGAGACGTAGGATTAATATTCACGCTTCGTGAAGAAGTGAATCATTGAGATTTTATAAAACCTAGAAAGAAAAATTCCCTAAAACGGTTCAAATAACTGTTGCACAGAGAACTGTCGAAACGCAGTCCAAGCTCTATGGGATGCATCTATAACCTCCGTGGCAAATTAAATTTTCGAGAAGTCGGTGTTAGCCTGGCACTGGCAGTGGGGCCACCTTTCTGCTTCGGTCAATTGCTGACATCACGCATACTTTTAAATTGCGCGTTTTCAAGCGATACAAATTCAACAGCCTCCATTCACGCGGAGAAAAGGCCGACATAAACAACGTTCTGGTTGGTCTCCGATGGAAATACACGCCATGCTGTGCCAGCTCGTTTTGAAACCGCTCAGTCTAAATTGTGCGTATGTAATAATTAATAATTAAGTTGATAAGTAGGAGGTATTTTCCATCGGTACGTCAAATTATGATATTGCTATCAGGATTCAACCGTGTAGCTTTCGAGTCAAACTCATTGACCCATGCTTCATGAGTAGTGGTTCACAAGAACCCAACTCTCATGATAATGAATGGTCCACTTAGAACTCAATTTATCTAGGTGATGCTCACAGAGGTGAAGCACTGGGCCATCTCCGGAGGTCACCGATCCTAGTACTTGCTCCTACTTATCAATTGATGAGCTGCGGGCCTCTATAATGAATGGTCTATAAACACAGCACTTTGCTGAATCTCGGTTAAGCTCACTTGTGCTGAGCAGTACTAAAATGGGTGACTCTCCCGATGGCCCAATGCTTCGACTCTGTGAGCATCACCAGATGGCAATGAGCTAAGTGGACCATTCATTTTCATGAGAGATGCTTGAGCTGGAGCAGTACTAAGATGGATGACCTCCCGGGATGGCCCAGTGCTTCACCTCTGTGAGCATCATCTAGATGGAATGAGTGCTAAGTGGACCATTCTTTTTCATAAGAGATGGGTTCTTGTGAACCATTACTCATGAAACATGGGTCAATGAGTTTGACTAAAAAACTACACTGTTGAATCCTGATAGCAATATCAAAATAATTAAGTTGTCCATTCTTTATTTGAGGCCCACCCTTTAACATAAGAAGTCCGCACATTTAGTCTGACTGCTAGCAGTATAGTCAATTGGTCAAGCAGACATTTTGACTGAGCCACCCAGTTTTGCATCCTTAAATAGTATAACAAGTAGCCATGTGCCATTAAATTCGATGGCTTCCGGTTAAAATATTTCTTTCCGTAAATAAATGCATTGCCAGGTCGCTGGTGTAATTCTTATTTGGTGGTATTTGGCCGCCCCTGCCGCTGCAAAATGCAATCCTGAATGGTGTGGATCGAAAAATGTGAGTTATCCATTTTGGATAGACAATCCAAGTTGTGGACACCCCGATTTTCACATCAAATGCATGGAGAATCGGAATTCGAGCGAAGAGCTCGGTATATTTCTTGGCGCTGTTGTAAATGGTACAGAGTCGGAGCTTGAGATCCTGGAGATCAGTTATAACGGCTCTCTCATCATAAATTCCACTTCTCTAAAAGCCATGTCGTGTAATAAAACAGACGATGCCTCTGTCAATTTCGAGTTACCTGCAGATGGCCCCTTCACCATTGACTCCTCCAATAAATTCGTGGTCATTGGTTGCAGATCAATGGGTTCTTTCACTCTTAATGATCAGGTAGGGAAATGCGAATCTGCATGTCTAAATACTTATAATCCAAGCTACTGCAACACCTATGGGTGTTGTGAAGCTGGTATTCCAGGAAATGAGCGGGTGATAAATTTCACGGGTGGGGGAATAAAAAATGACCTTTTTCCCGAATGCGGATTCTCCACTATTCTTGATCCACTTACTTGGTATTTACCTGAAGGCCAATCTGGCTTCTTTGCCAGAGGTCATTACGGCCTCCGCCTTCAGTGGAGCATCAACGTGGGGAATTGTTCGACGGCCAAAGGAACAGCCAATTATTCTTGCGCCCGTGAAGCCGAATGTTTAAACGCAACAGGGACCGGCCACGCATGCAAATGTCCTCCGGGCTATGTAGGGAGTGGTTACTCTAACGGCACTGGTTGCACAGGTATGATCTCCACACTTTTCAAATTTAGAACCCTTATCTCGTATCGTATAGTCTCTTTTACCATCACTGCCTTCTAGATTTCGTTCACTCTTTCACGACGAAAATGGATGTACAGATGTGGATGAATGCAGTCAAGGAGATTTGAATCAGTGCGTTGAGCCATCCCAGGGGGGCATATGTCATAATTTGCCTGGTTCATACAATTGTTCATGTGCAATGGACTACAGCGGAGACGGCTTTCAAAACAGTGCAGAAAAGACAACCACGGGATACCGAAACAACTACAAAACTGCAGCCATAAAACCTTCTGCTGTTCCGGTTCCTTATATTCATTATTATTTTTTAACAATATAAATGTAATTGGCTACAGAGGATGGTAATTTTGTCTCATTATAAATACATACATACTTCAAAGCAGAAGTTCTGGTTGGTTTAAGCAAGCAGCGTAGGAGAATCCATTTCATCAAAATTCAACCGCCAACCGATCCAATCCCAAGGTTTTGAGGGCATGGTTGTAGTCTAACTCGATGAGAATGATGGCGTATACTTGATACCTTGAAAAGCTGCATAATTCATTAAAGGGCTATTGTAGCTTAAGCAATTAATTCAATTGGTGAGAATAATGGTATGTTTCTTGCTTATATTATTCACCAAGATCCAAAACTCCCAACAATATGATTGAATCGATTTTAATCTTCAATACAATTGAAGAATTGAAATATTCCCTCAAAATATTACAATCAAGTTTTTGAAAAATTATTATTAAAAATTTCTTGTTTGCTTATTCGACAGGCTCTGTTTCTTCATTCTTTGGAGTTTCGTTTGTAGCGTGTGGATTATTTTGGTGGCTGAGGAGACGCCAATTGAAATATGCTGGTGACCAAAACTTCATTGAGAATGGTGGTTTTGAGCTACAGGAACGCATTGCTTCCATGGGAGGAAGAAGAATCCTGAGAATGTTTTCTGAAACAGAGTTAAAAATGGCCTCAAACAATTACTCAACAGAGTTAGGAAGAGGCGGCTTTGCAACCGTGTTTAAAGGAACTCTCTCAGATGGCTTGCCAGTTGCAATAAAAAAGCCCAAAGCATTTTTGCCTAAGTTCATTAATGAAATTGTGATTTTATCCCACATCAATCATAGAAACATAGTGAAATTGATTGGTTGTTGTCTACGTACTCAACTTCCATTGCTTGTTTACGAATTTGTGCCAAATGGAACACTCTATCAACATCTACAGTCCCCAGAGAAGCACTTGCCCTGGGAAAGAAGGCGACAGATTGCCATAGAGGCGGCAGAGGGTATAGCATATGTGCATAATGAGGGCTCTCAACCTATTTTCCATCGTGACATAAAATCATCAAACATTCTCTTGGATGAAACATTTACTCCTAAAGTGGCAGACTTTGGTATTTCTCGTCTGCGACCTTCTGAAGATATGCATCTAAGCACCATTTTTCCCTCAGGTACTCCAGGTTATGTGGATCCTGAGTTCATGAGAAGCAACCAATTTACTGAGAAGAGTGATGTTTATAGCTTTGGTGTAGTTTTGGTGGAGCTCCTCACCGGTCTACAACCCCTATTGTCTCAACAAGGCAATGTGCTCACTTTAGGTGAGCATTTCCTATCTGCAATTAATGGCGGCCACTTAGCTGAAATATTAGATCCCAAAGTAGTGAACAAGGAAAACCAAGGGCAGATGGAGAATATGGCAAATTTGGCCCAGAAATGCTTGTAGGTGGAAGGAAGGGCAAGGCCATTGATGAGAGAGGTGGTGGAGGAGCTTGTTTGGATAAGAGCAACCACAAGACAAGCAAAACTTCCAAATAGGAATGCAGATCTCCCTATACACAATGGTCCTTCAACACATGTATCGGTCAATCATTATAGGAAGCAAGTGTCTGGTAAAATTACTTCATTGGATTATCATGCAACTCTTTCTCAGATTACTTTAGAGGACCCGTCCACTTCATTAATTCAGATGTCCAATATAAGTGGAAGATGATCATCAAAATACAACATCCAGAATAGTGTTGCTCTCTTTTATTGTTTCATTTCTTCAATGTTTAAAGCAATTATTTCCAAATTAAAAGATAAAAATTCCTTCCCTATAAAAGAAAGGATTATGCTTTAGATAGTTACCATATTTGTTGTACACCCTCTTTCATAAAGACACTTTAACAGTTGATCCCAACTTTTTCTCAATAGTTTTCAAATGTGAGTTAAAATATATCTCTATATCTTATGTTTTATATTTATTCTTTAGAGAATAAATTGCATTATAATTAATGAAAATAATTAATCAATTATATGTGAATTAGAATATATGATTGAATTATTCAAATCAAATGAATTTAAATCTAGTACTTACATATATTTTAAGGGTGAGAATTCAAATTTAAAAGATGTGTGAAATCAACTTGTTATAGTATTTGATTTTTAAAATTTGTTTGGATGAATATTTATAAATTTATAAAGTGAATATTATTTGTTATGGTTAACCTATAAAAATGTAGACTTAATATCCATAAATATAGAATTAATCTTTGTGAATGCAAACATTAGGAGTTCTTAATTCAAATTCTCTACATTCATATTAAATGTTATTAATAAAATATTGGATGCATGTTCTTTGTAAGTCATCCCTTTAGCTAATTGTATTTATCTAACACATATGGAAGAGTTAATTTCAAGAAAGAGTTTAGGTATGGAAGAAAATCATTTATTGAATATGGTGTATAGAGTATTGATTATGGGTGCCTTCCTAGTTGAAGAGGCCAATTATATTTTGTAATGTGATTTTGTGAATTCATTACAATATTTCTTTCTTTATTTCATTTATAATAAATATTCTCTATATTTATGTTAATGGATTAATTTATTTTATGAAGGAACATAGCACGTAGTAGTAGACTTACTTCTAGGGTCATATTTTGTAGTAGTATTGAAGGTTCAAGGATTCCTAATATTTTCCACCATATGCTCTCATATTTCCCTCTTAGGACCTTGGTAATTAGAAATTGGCTACAAAAATAGTTACACTAAGAACTTTGCACAAAAGGTTCCCATATTTATGTTTTATTTCCAATAGCTTCATTCTAGTCTTGGCTAGAAACTTTAGATTAGGGGTTATTAAATATCATCAAAATAACTTCAATTTTTAGCTAAGCAAGATTTCTATTAAGAGTCTAGTGAAGTGAGAAGTTCTTAAAACCTCTAATACCTAAGCCTCGAACAACATAAATTTATGTAATCCCTATATTTTAGCTATGGACATACACCACAACACAACTATCTTTTATAATTTATTTATTTACAATTTTGATTTTAGCAATAATGTGTTGACATGTGCTCATGAGGGTAATTGTGAAATAACAACTGGATGGTACACACGACATGGATTTCAAGAAATACACCATATCAAGGTGGTGGACACCAATCTACACAACACCTCATTGAAATTATATTATATGGATGACCCATTTTAGTGTGGTCTAGGAGAAGGACAAGAGCCCTCATAGGTACAAGATGATATTATTAGGAGAGATATTGACTCTTATTTATAAAATGTAAAGAATATATCCATTAATCTTGTTATCCCTTCAATGAGAAAGAATTGAAATGAACTAATAAAAAAATATCTTTTTGCTAGATCTTTCTAATAAAGAATTACACAGGTTCATTTACAATTTTGACTAAAACTGTTCATAGAAATTCTCATTGATCCAGAATAATCTATAATTAGAAAACATAATGGAAGGAAAAGGCTCTACAATATCATTTTTGTAAGCTTAACCAAGGATATTATTGCTAATAAATAGTGGGATTGTCAAACTAGTTATCTTTATATTTTCCTATTTATGGCCCTATTCACACTAATTAAGTCCAAACTTAGGGGTATTTTCACTTTTTTCACTTCATATGGTTGAGACCTATGTTCTCACCGTTTGAGACACCTATCTGTGAATATGCATACATCACCTTTATCACACTTGTCCTAGGTGCATGAAACATCATGGAAACATGTCCTACACTCATGAAGGTGGTTAGGGTCCATGACTAGCTTCTCATCTCACCCCTTTTCTATGTAATCAAGGGGTTTTCATTTAATTATACTCCTTTTATGAATAAACACATATTTTATGAATGTAAGATCTATTAGGATGTTTTGGTCAAATATTTGACTCCAACATAGTATCAACAACCTTAATTTGTAAGAACCTTATTAAATCAAGGGAGTTTTAGCCAACAAATTTAATACAATACATCTTGGAACTAATAGAGCCTCATTGTTACACTCAAAAGGCTCAAGAAATAAAAAAATAATATATATAGCAGTCTCTATTTTGGAGTTAAGTTTTTTTTCGAGTTTTATTTAAGCCTCTACTAGTGTTGTGTGTAATTTAATATTATTGCATAGATTTTCTACATGATATATAGGTTATAATAAATGTCTTAGTCAACATGTGTAGATGTAATAAAATTTGTTTTATCATGATTTATTTTTTAAATAAAAAAAATGGATGTTGCTGGTGCATCATACATGTAGCCATAAGAAGATAATATAGAAAACACAATAGGGGACATCACCCTAACATAGTCATCATCCATTAAGCACCACCACCTATTACCAAATTGTTGCTTGAGTATTAATTGACTAACTAGTCCTACCATGTACACACCTTTGTAACATAGTAGAAAGAATATTCCCTTAAAGTAGCCATTTTTGGAATATAATTATTTTGTGCCAGTTGAATGTTGTTTTAAAATAAAAATGGTCATTTTGACAATCAAAATTAGTTTCAAGTGAAGTTTTTAATGGGTTCCAAATATTCTAGCATCAAAGAATATTAGGATAGAATATCGGTATATCCTTTGTTGATTTCATGATGATGTCATCCATCTCTCCCCCAAAATCTAGAATTTTCACCATTGGCCTAATTGTAAGTTTGGCTCAGCTTCATGAGAGTATTTCTTAGTCATATGATAATAAGTTTTTAAGAAATTTTTTACATATGTAATATTTTTTTTGTGCTCTACATTGTGTATGGTTCATTTATAAATTTGGTTCATATTGTCTTTATAAAGAATAGATTATCATGTTTAGCATGCTTAATTCCCATTTTTTAAACTTTAGAGGGCTTGATTAGGCATATACAAACTCCTCAAGTTGGATCCTCTTTTGCTAGAGTTATCTTGCATTAGCTATTAATTAATTAATTTTTAATTGATTATTAGTCTAATTTATTCTCACACTCTAGCTAAACTTAGGAATACTTTATTAGTTGAGTTAATATTAGATCATTATGTCTCATCTCATGTGATGTTGAAACTTGTCATGATCTGATAATTTCTTATTTAGGGCTTTTCTCTTATAAGCATTCAACCCTCTTTGTAATTACTCTCAGATATCATTCATGGGAAATATCACAACTTTCATATCTTCTTGAAAGCTTCTTGGGTATGTGCAGGATCATCATGGAAAAAACAAGCCCTTAAGTGGCAATAAACTTAGAAAAATCAGAGTTAGGCAACTTGACATAAAAATTTGAATAAGTTATCTATATTATTTCAAAAATGTGTAAGAATAGAATTTGCAGAAAATTGAATGTAGTTTCTAAACTACTAGGTATGTTTTATATATATATATATATATATATATATATATATATTTGGTGAAAATCTGAAATTTCAATGCAGTGGTATTTAAATTTTAGGAAAAATATAAGAAGTAGGTGTTTGTCCTAATCTCAATTCCCAAACTTAATAAAATGATAATTTTTTATAAGATTTTAGATATATGTAGAGAACTCATGCCTTTGATGTGATGCATACTTTCTCTCAGTATAATTATGAATTTTATTACAACCCTCTTAAAAATATATAAAACTTGTATGTCCGGAATTAATCTTTTTAATCATATCAAAACCTTCATGAAATTCAATTTTTATTCATTGCAAAGCATAATGTGATGTATAAGTTTTGGATTCAAAAATATGATAGCCTGAAATCTATATTTTTTTCAATCACCCCCAATAATTCAAGACTTTACCATAATTTTGGAATTTAAAAAATAATAATTACTGTTAAATCTTCAAAGTAAAGCATTAATTTATATTGGGTGGAGTTTGAGAACCCTCCTTTTAAAAACCTTTTTTTCAGCTTCATCAATTTTGTTAAAAAATAGTCATCAACCAAACCCATCATATTGCCACTTCCTTTTTGGCCCACCATCATGATCTTGCACATAATCTTTCAGAACTTTTTTTCTTTGTTTGACATGAATATAACAATTCTTATTTGCAGATCTCTTGCATGGAAGGTGTCTTGTTTGTTGTTTGATCCTGTGGCTCGTAGTTTTGTGCTTAGTTTCATAATTCTAACATGGTATCAGAGCATGGATTCAGTGAACCCCTTCTCGATTTTCTTCTTCAACAAGGGTTGCAGGCTTCATATTTGAATCCACTTTGCTTTCTTTGAAAATTTTGGAGGTGGATGTTTTTAAAGCATTTTTGTGTGAAAAGGACCTCGTCGTTGGATCTAGAGCTATTGAGAAAGTCAAATTTGGCTTTTGTTTCACCTAATTTCGCTTTCGTTTGTAGATCTATGAAGGTTTGAAGAAAGGATTTTTTTGCCAGATCCAGGGAGTGCCTAATTTTTCTAAGTGTTTTGAGTAGAAACAAACATCACCATTATGTTCAGAAGGCCCAAAACCCTCTATTTCCATATATAATTTGTCAATTTTGGAACAGGTCACCCCAGAGAAAAAAAAAATTACTTGACAACAGTCGTATGGCCTTTGCATGCATTACGAGGTAAATTTTTGTAATAAAAATAATTTTTTTCTAAAAAAAAAAATTGTGTTTTTAAAAAATGTTTTTAATTTTTCTCTCTTTGAAAGCTTTTGTAATAAATCTCTCTTGTATCTTTAAAAAATCCAAAGGAAGAGCAAACAATGATCCAAGATTGCAGCATCGCCAGAGAGGTTACGGCGTCCCATGTAAAGTCCACGAGGGTGGTAATTCCTGGTGACATCCTATGGGTTCCCTCCTCCGTTAAAAACGTATCCGAAGCCACAAAGTTTTAAACGAAAAAATACGCACCACTTTTCATATATTTTAAACATATATATATGCATTTTGAATACCTTTTATCTTTTAAAATTAAAAAAAATAGTAACATTTTTATGCTTCCTTTTGTTTTAAAAATCGTAATAGTTTTTTGGCATTTTTTAGCTTTAAAAAAAAATCAAATTTTGCATTTTTTTTTGCAAAATAAAACAATTGTAGTTGGAGAATTTTTTCTAGTATCACTCTATTTGGCGGGCCTCTTTTTTTGGAAGTTTTTTGAAAAATTTAGTGAAGTTCTTTTTTTTCCCTTTCTCAACCCCTCTTCATTGGGCTTTTCCATTTTGTACCTCAACTTCTAGAGGCCATATCTCGTCCATACAATGGTCTTTTTGCATGCAATTTTTATTGAAATGGGGTGAAATTTCATGCTCTTCATAGTGGTGCAGGTATTTTCCATTTTTGGCTTCTAGTTTTTTCTAGAATTCTATTTTCTCAATGTTGTAGCTGTTCAGTTCTCATTTTGGAGACTTCAACGGGCCATATCTTCTACACTCAGACACATTTTTGGGTGTTGTTTTTTTTTAAGTGCATATTTTTTCGTGTACTTCATCATGCTACTATGAGTTTCCTCTTTTTCTAGAAAAGAATTGTATTTTCAGCATGTTGTCTTTTTTGGACATTATGGGCTCACATTGCATGTACTTATGATTTTTTAAACACACTAAGATAAAATGCCTTTGTATTGCACCTGTATTATGAGATCTTGCACATCACTTTGTGCCTTATTGTACTTGCACTATGATATAAAGTTCTATGGGGGTTGATGTTTACCTTTGTTTTCCTTCATACCTTTCTCATGTGTATGTCACTTTTGTTTTCACACCCTTTCTATCTGCTTGTACTTTCATGATTTCACCTTCAGATGTTCTTGGTTTCTCTTCATGCACTACTTTTAGGCATTCATTTTCAGTGTACCTATCATGCCTCTCCCTTGCCAGCATTATGGGCGGGTTTCTACTATTGGTGCTATTGCTTCTTTGGTTTTGCGTTAGACTGAGCTATGTATATATTATTTGTTCCTATATACTAGGTGGATGTAGCGACTGGTTACCCATGCATTTTGGTGAGATGGAGCACTTACCATATGGACACTCATGCATTCCTACTTTTGGAGGTGACCATCCATTTTGACTTGACCAGTTCTTCAAAATTTTGGTACTTTTCCATCTATATCTTCGAGTTATAGGTGTTTTCCTTCATTTTCCATCTAATTTGAGTAGTGTCGTTGAGGGCACTCATACACATTCTTGTCCTCTTGATCTTGATCACAATAGAGGTTCTTGTTTCAGCACTTCAACAATCTTTCTTTGAAAATGTTTGTAGCTTCTTCATGCTTCTAGATGTTCTTTTGTTCCTATCTTTTGGGACAACCTTTCCTTATTTGGAGGCTTCTTTAGTCCTTCACTTGGCTTTCATCTCTTCTTAGAGTAGATTTGTTCCCATGAAGTTTTCTCTATTTCTCCACATTATAGAGATCTTTTGTTTAGACATGGGTACCTTCTTGGCCTTGTTTGCCCCATCTTGCATTCTTTTTTAGGGTTTTTAGCTATTCCCTAAGTTCATCTTAAGGGGGGGTGTTAGAGTTATCTTGCATTAGCTAATAATGAACTAATTTTTAATTGATTATTAGTCTAATTTATTCTCACACACTTTAGCTAAACTTAGGAATGCTTTATTAGTTGAGTTAATATTAGATCATTATGCCTCATCTCATGTGATGTTAACACTTGTCATAATCTAATCCTTTCTCATTTAGGGCTTCTCTCTTATAAGCATTCAACCCTCTTTGTAATTACTCTCAGATATCATTCACGGGAAATATCATGGCTTTCATATCTTCTTGAAAGCTTCTTCTGTAACTTTTCCTTGTTGATGAATATAGCAATTCTTGTTTGTAGATATCTTGCGTGGAAGGTGTCTTGCTTGTTGTTTGATCCTGTAATCATGGTTTTGTGCTTGTTTCACAATTCTATCATTTTTAACAACCAATTTTTTTAGAAAGTATGTAAATTAATACTATTAGTTTTTCATGAAAGTTATCTAGAATTTAAATTTCATTATATTCCCCATTTTGAGACCTTGGAATCAATGTACATCAAATATACATAGTGGTAGTTGTATCTATGCATTATATATAAAGTTTCATATCACTATAATTGTTCATAGGTTCTTTTATTGCATCAAGGGGGGTAATCTAATATTTTTTCTTTTGCATTTAGTTAGTTTTGAGATCATGTGTATGATACTAAACCTATTCCATTTGATTATTATTTAAAATTATATTATAAAATAGAAAATCAAATTTGGTTATTGTGGGAAGATAAATTATATTATATTCAAGGACATATTAATGAAATGAAACAACTTCTAGCTCATGATATTTGTTTTCTTGGTCCTAATTTCTAAAATATATAAAATCATTATATGGTTTCACCTAGATATATTATGAGACAATAATATCATTTATAAATGAACAATTTATTTTGATAATTTGCATTCAGATCTCATCTCCCAAATCACTTGTTATATTTGAATCCAAAATTGATTTATCCATGAATTGTGATGATTCATTGCAATTTACGATAATGATATTAGTTTTCTAGATCCACCACATTAGGACATATTTTTATTAGTCATATCATCCTTATTTTTAGAGTCCAACATTATACATTTGAAAAAAATAATTGAGCATGTTCATCTTCTAAATTTGATGATAGATTTAATAGACTTTATATTAACATAAATAAGGTCATTGCATATCTAGTTAGCATATGAAAATTTCTAGGTTGACCTATTCAGACTTGTTAATTCTTCACTTAGTGACTTTAACATTTTGTCTCACTTCATGTGGTTGAGACACATGCACTAACCTTTTGAGACACCTATTTCATGCACCCTTGACACATTCTCGAAAACTTGTCATATGAGAAAAAATGTGTTGGACATTTGAAGGGGTAGTTAGTCATTCAATCTATTTCAGCTTAATAAGATTGGTTGTAATTGATGTCAAAAGTATGTATGAGATTATTACAATTTGGTTGTGATTGATGTAAGAGGGTTGTCGATGTCAAAAGAGTGTTGTAGTCTGGCTATTTGGCTACCAGAGTATCTGAGAAATGATCTACATTTCTCTATTGTCAATGCTTTGTTCTTGTGGTTTGGAAGATAATTTTTTTGGTGTCTCAAGGAATGTATGATCCAACTTTTAGTTCATTTGGGTTCTAAAAAGATGTGTTTGTGAGTGACAGTTTAAAGACTATGTTATTTATATAAAGATGCTTTTAGAGGTGTAGAGGTTAGATTTACATTCCTCCATGTTTATAAATATGGTTATGAGGTTCAAAATTTAAGTTCATAGTGTTGTGAAGGTGTTATATATAAATTTTCATGTCATTATTCCTTTTGTAGAGAAAGTTGAAGATGATAGAGTTTAGGACTGTGTTGTCAAGTGATTGGTTTCAATGTCTTTTGGCTTGTGCCAACTTGCTACTACATGAAGTTGTGAAATGGTTGTATGAGAGTGTTCTTGGGTATCATATGATGTTTTATGTTTCTCTACAAGTTTTTTGCTAGTTTCTCCATAATAGGTTGTGGTCCGGAAGGAAGGTGTTGCTAGGTTACACTTTTTCCTTGTTGACTAGGGTATGTTGAAGGTGTGTACCACAAGTTCATGTTTGAAAAGAGTTCAAGGAGTGTTTGAAGATGTTGTATGGGTCATGCTGACTCATTTGGGAGAATCAAAAGTAATGTTTTATCATTCATGTGTACTGCTAATATTGAAATGGGTGACATGCCACAAGTTTCATGTTTTCCTTCTTAAGTTAAACCTAGTTTGTATTTTCAAAGCATGCAAATGTTTTTCATTGAAGACCAAAGCTATGAAGAGTGTTTAGGATAAATTTAAGTGTGTGTTAGAATCCACAAGGCATGTTCCTCTTCCTGGTGTTGTGTGTAGTCTATTTTTGGTCTTGCCCTCTACATGTTTCATGTTGTTTTCAATTTTTGGCTAACTTGTAAATCTAATATTCTTATTGTTATTGGCCAACATGTATTGTAATAAATTTAATAGTATGTATATATTATAAACCTAATTGATCTAGGTCATATGGTTAAGGTATAGATGAGTAATGCATTATGATAGTTGTATAAGCGAGTAAAAGAGAAAGAGAAAAATTGGTAGATCCTATCCAGATTTGATTTGATCATATCTCTATGATAAAAGGTAAGTGAAGAGTGTTCATAACTAATTTCTGGAGGTAATGATCCAAATGAAAAACTTCTTAAAGGCTAAAGGTAGTGAACTAGTAAGCTGCAGAGAAGAAATTTAAAGAAGTTACATAAGAGATTGAAGAGTAGAATTATAATCATCAAAAGGATTGATTCTAATTGTCATATTTAGATAGTGGAAGGATTTTCATTTTGTAATATTTTATGAGTTTGTTCTTAGATTGGGGAGTAGTTACTTCCTTGGGTTGTATTCCTAAAAAAAAGTCAGCAGGGAATTGTAGCTTCCTTGGGGGTGGCCCTAAATGCTCTTTGTATGTAGTACAACTTCCTTGGGTTGTAGCCCTAAAAAAAAAAAAAGCTTCAAAAAATCACGAGTCCATTTGTGAGGCTAGATTATGATAGTAGCCCTAAGGGCAAGCATTTTCATCATGGAAGCTTCCTTTCCCGCGCACTTGCGGTTAAAGTGTGTCCAAACTGAAAGCCCTGCGGTGGCAATAAAACAAAGTTAGAAAACCTTGGATTACGCTAAAATTTGAATATTATTAACATAATTAAAATATGTTGTTCATACTCATCAAACGAATTCCTTAGCTTTAAGCTAACAATCCCTTTGAAAAAGTGGAACTGCTTTGTGAAAAATTCCCTGAAATCTAAATGTAGTGTAGCAATTCAATTTTAAGAAAAGAAAGAGCGATGTTTCCGGACCAACGTCCAAAGATTTTCATTTCATTTTTTGAACTTCAACAGCAAGTAGAGCAAATACTGCCCTCAAATACACTTTGTAATTTTTTTGCAATTAAATAATTAGTTATGATTTTTTTATTAGAAATTTTTAAAATTATTAAAAAAAAATTGTCTAACCACTATAACTTGGTCAAAATATGTAATTCATTTTTTTTAATCCTATAGTATGTAAAGCATAGAATGTGACACATCTTTTGGATTCAAAAAATGTAAAATAGTTTGAAAAATATAGAATTTTTTCAATCATCCTATCAATTAGGAGTTTAGTTGTAATGTATGTACAAAATAAATAATAATTATCTATTACATTCAAAATAAGGAATATCTTATATTGGTCATAATCTAATAATTTTTTCAATAAACTCTTTTTGTTTCATCAAATTTAGATAAAAAAGTTGTTAGCCACAAGGGAAAACTAAGGAAAACTAAGGAAATTTTCTAAACATGTTTTCTCAGTTGACTTTCTAAGTATGACACCCCCAATCCAAATCACAAGGCTACCCTGAGGCAAATCTTGAGACTATTGATTTATCAAAAAAATGGATATTAGTTTCGAATGGGTACCCACTTAAAACAAATATCTATTACCTTTAGTCTTTGTAATATTTTGTATTATAATACATAATATATATAATATATTAATATATAAATATATACTATATACTAATATATAATATAACATATATTATATATAATTATATAATATATTTGTAAGAGGGTTAAGTGGAAATTCCATAAACAACAAAGAATTCTTCAATAGGGTTAGAAATCTAGAGACACAAAACATAAAATGATCAACAACCCACTTACCAATGAGATTGAATACTTCTATGCCATTGAAATCATCACACAAATGGTTCACAAATAAAATTAACTAACAAAAATCAAGCATAATTCCAAAGTGCATGTGGTGACCAAGTTTGACCCTTTAAAACATCTCTTCAATAAAACAAACTTATTAGGACGCTTAGCCAAATGGTTAATATTGTTAACTGAGTTTGACCTTAAATTTGTCATACAAAAATAAATTAAGTGACAAGCCTTGACCAACCATTTAGCTGAAGCTCCTTCACCATTAGCATCACATAACATTGAATCATTCCCTAATGATAATGTTTTGATGATTGAAACTGATACATGGGAGTTATATTTTGATGGCTCTATGTGTAGAACTAGCTCCAATACAGGGGTTATACTAGTCTCGCCTACAAGAAATACCATTTTCTTGTCTTGCCACCTAAACTTCCAATTGACAAATAAAAAAACAAAGTATGAAGCTTTAATTGTTGGAATACATGTTGTTTTAACTCTAGGATCTCGAACCATTAAGATATTTGGTGATTCGCAATTAGTCATTAAGAAAATAAATGGACCATATCAAGTGAAGAATGAAAAATTACCAAAATATAAGAATCTCGCAATGAATCTCTTAGAAAAATTTGATTCATATACCATTGATAATATTCCTTGAAAAGATAATTGGTATGTAGATGTAATGACAAGTGCAACTTCCCTTGTATCTCCTCAAGATCCTTCAATAGATTTCACATTCATTGTCCATATAATTATGCAACCATCAATAGAAGATAATGCCAAAGAAGTGTTATTAATCATCAGAGAAAGCTCCAGTGAATGGTACACACCAATATTTAATTATTTGAAATAAGGTACCTTTCCTGAGCCAACAATAAAGAATACTTGAGCCCGCCTTCAAAAAATTGCATCTAGATATATAATTCTTTCGGACGTTCTGTATAGAACCTGTCCTTTGATGACCTTTTGCTTAGATGCCTTAAATAATCTAAAATCCCTTTAGCACGTGTGGAAGCTCATGTGGGTGCTTGTGGAGGCCATTTTGGAGGAATATCATTAGTTCAAAAGCTAATCCTCATAGGATACTATTGGAGACATATGAAACAAGATTGCTTTATATGTTAAGAAATTTCACAAATGTAAAGAACATAGCAATTTGATTCATGCTCCTTCTTTCAAGCTTCGTTCCCAAGTTCATATTTGGTCATTCTTAGTATGGGGTCTATATCTTATTGGAAAAATATCACCACCCTCTTCCACTAGACATATGCTCATAATTATTGCAACAAATTATTTCACGAAATGGGCGGAAGTCATTCCTCTTCATTCAAAAATTGTTGATGTAATATGTTGTTTCATATTGGAACACACCATTGCTTGCTTTGGACTCCCTTCCACGTTAGTTTCAGGAAATGGGATACCATTTAAGAATAATGACATGAGGAAGCTCTTAGAAATTTTTAACATCCAATATCATTTTTCAACACCCTACTACCCATAATCTAATGGTCAAGTTGAATCAACTAATTTACATTAGTAGAATGTGGAAAATAAATTATTACGTGACTGAAAATTTTATTTATGTGACTAAAAATGACTAAATTCTACTATGTTTTTGCAATTCACAAGTATAAATAACTAATTTGGTCATCGGGTAAAATCACAACTAAATAATTTGTCAAATAAATAAAAATGACTAAATAAATGACTAATATCAGACAAATAAAAATGACTAAATAAATGACTATTAATCCTCTATTATTTTTTCTTTTGAATTTGATCATAATACATAGAGCTTAAGCCCCCCTCATGGAACCCCTACCTAAGTAGGCCATTTGGCCACCTAGGTTGCTTGGTGCACCAAAAATACCTATTGTGTGGAAGGCATTTCCCCTCATTGTAGTCTTAAGGCCTTCACATATTTTATAATTTTTTTTTAACATTTACATTCTTTAACTTTTATTACTCATTATGTTAATGAATC
>VDFB02374761.1:0-19905 GCA_007258455.2 Sequoia sempervirens | reverse complement strand
TGAATTTGAAAGAAGGTTGAAGAGTCTTTAGCAAGCAAAGACACTTGTAGATCAACAAACCTAAATGTGCCAATTGTCTTCTCCGGGTGAGCATTTAGGGTTTTTTATTTTTTCCTTAAGTGTTGTTTCTGCTCCATTTTTAGAGGGAAGTTGTTTTGTAATTAATCACAAAGAACATTTTGATGAGAATACAAAGCATTTTAGAGTCAATTTTTAGGGTCTTAGTCTATCAATATTTATGTAAGTTTGATTACAATACTAGCAAGATAATATTGAATAGTGCAATTTCAAGGCCTTTTTACTCTCCTACGTACTAGTTTTGCATATTATGAATAATATAATCAAGGTTATCTTATTTGTCTCCATTAGTTTTAGATAGATGTGTGGTTCTGTTCTTGTCTATTAATTCAAAGAATTAATGTAGGTACTTGAATATGGTTGCAAATTTGTATTAAATTGAGTGCTAAGATTTTGATAAGAAGTAGTGGTCAGTATATTATTGTGAAATACTATAATGCAACATTTCAGAGCTTCATATAATGCTAGATTTGAAGTTTGTTATCATATTATATGGATGTTTAGGTTGACTTTGTTCCAATGAATGAAGCACTTATCTTAGTAGGTTATTCATGTTACATTATGTTGGTTAATTCAAAAGATAATTACAATTTTAAATCATATTACTTATCAGTCCCAGTTGGTTTGTGTGTTGAGCCCATTTTAATGAATTACATCTCTCATGTTGAAATGAGTCATTACTATAGAGGTCAGCCAAGCCTTTAGAGTACTATGTCTTTCAAACAATTAAAGGAGAACCATTTTTTGAGAGTGTATTTGGTACTTTAGAACACAAGTATCTATAAATATACTATTGGGATTACCCTCCCTGGTTTAACCAAGCCAAAAGTGTACAATATTTCAATCTCTTTGACTAAATTTTGTTTGTTGGCCACATCAACCAGTTGAGTCTAAATATGAGAGAATGACTACTCTTTAGGAATCATTGAATCTATTCATTTGGGAACTAATAGATTGGTGACTCTGCTAGGGAGAATTTGAGAAATATCTGATAGAAGATCATCTAGCCTTAAGAGTCATTGAAGTTTCAAAATAGTTTGTAACTAGAGATTGGAAATTGTTGAGTCTTATTTCCCCATCTGATTCACCAACAGATTGGCGACTCTGTTGGGGACAAGCTAATTCCAAACTCTCTAGTTCAAATCTGGTACAGTCAGAGTCAATTGTTAGTTGTGATATTCTTCAATGTTTGAAGAATAATCGGTTTTAATTTAGTTGTATTGGTTCCATCATACTAAGTTTTATGCATCAAGTATTATTCCATTCTACCACCTTCTATTGGGTAATGTTTAAAGTCTTTTATGAAGTAACAAGTATAAAATAAAAGTGCAATCACTTTTTATTTCCTAGTATTTTGGGTGGCAACAATGAGTTCTCTAATACCAATGTAAATATTAGTTCTCAAAAGGAAAATAAGAAGAAATATTTTGAAATATTCAACATAATGAGGAAGACTAGAGAAGTTATGCAAACAAGTACCTTGAGTAGAAGGCACAATCTGAACCTACAAAAGAAAAGCAACCTAAATGGGTCAGGAAATGCTCAAAATCAAGTAAGTATGTTGATTCCCCTCCTGATGTATCTCCTACTTTCAATATTGATATAAGTAGTGCTAGTATCCATGAAGGACATGAAGTTCAAGGGTCTAACATAGACCATGGAAGTTTTCAATTGAACAAGTGTTTCATAGTGAGTTAAATATTTCAAGAGAGGAAGATAGGTGGGAGTTTTGGGAAAAGAATAAGAAGTTCTCTAAGCCTTTAAATCTTGGACTTGGCTTCATTATTAATGGAAATAATTTTAAGCCATGAGGTAAATCTCTTGATGAGATAGTCCACTTTTCTCTAGAGGAAGACCCTATTGATCAACCCTACTTTATGCCTGCCTCGAGTGAGCATGGGGATGTTCTAGAAAATGAGGAAGACATAGATAATGACATGAAAACTATAGAAGAGGAAGAGCTAAGGCTCGAGGAACAAAAAGAAAAAAAATGGAGTTAAAAGAGAGGGAAGATGGGATTAGAGCTAAGAAACTTTAGAGAGATGCTAGAAGGGAAAAATTGGAGAAAATGAGAGAATATGCTACAAGGCGTAAGACTCTTGAGGAAAATATTTTTTAATTTTTTTCTCTAAGATGACTAATGATATTCCTGAAGCAATAGTATCAATGGGAACCTTAGCTACTAATACCAATACAACATCTTTCTCAACTACTAGAGCCTCAAACCCTCATGTTAATAGTAAGAAGATATCATTTTTAGATCATGGGAAGAAACTTGTTGACCAACCCAAGAAAACTACATTCAATACCAATACTAATGTTAATAATTCATCTGCTGAAATCCCCACACATAAGGAAAAAATCAATCCAACTCCATCTACTGCACCTCCAAATCCTAAGATATTAAGGATGCAATTGGAAATTGAAAAGTTGCGAGAAGATTTGAAGAAAGCCGAAATAATAGCTTCTAATGCAGAAATGACTAGGAAGATTGCATTCCTTAAAATGTCCACCCATATCCCAGAGGCTTCAAGCTCTGGACATACTAATAGTGAGTTACAAAAGAAGAAATTTGATGGACATACTTCTGGTGGAGGTGGTGGTGGAGATCAGGGAGGTGGTGGTGGCAGAAGAAATAAGAATGATAATTCTTATTTTGAAGATGATGAGGGAAGTAAGAAAGGGGGAGGTGATGGAAAAATTGGAAAGGGAAAAGATAGTAGCAAATCTGATAGAAAAAAATATGATGAACATAGAGATGATCATAGGGATTGACATACTAGGAGGCCACTCCAAGTAGATAGATACCAACAATTGTGTTTCACTAGAATACCTAGTTACCCTAACCCATTCCCTAAATATTTCTTGCTTGCTCTAGTCAAATTATCTTAAAATAATGCCTTGAGTGGTGAAGACCATCTCAAATCATTCGCTAATGTTATGGATGATTTTGAGGTGGAGGAAAAAGATTTCATGATGAAGTTGTTCATGTAGTCTCTCATTGAGGATGCATGAGAGTGGTATAGAAGTTTTCCTGCCAAAAGCATTGGCTCTTGGGAGGAATTCAAGAAGTTTTTCAGGGAACCATATGGTGACAAGACTGATTCAAGCTTTTTGTTGAATCAATTCAATAATATTGTTAAGGGATCCAATGAATCTATTGTAGAGTTCAACACAAGGTTCCAGAAATCTAGGAAAAGGTTGCCTCCTCATTTGCAATTAAATGATCATGTATGTATGGTAAATTACTACAATGCTTTTGATGCAAAAATGAGTTACCACTTGCTAGATAAGAATCCTCATTCATTAACGGAAGACTTTAAAATGGCAGAGCATATTCAAAATATTAGTAGAGTAACTGGTAAAGTTGGTAGAAGAGATGATCCAAAACTCTTCAAAAATTCAAAAAAGGAAGACAAGAGTTCAAGTGCTAAAGGGTAAACTATTGAGGACAAGCTTGATAGTTTTATGAAAACCATCAATGATAATATTGTGAAACAAGAGAAGGTTCAACCTAAAAACTATCAAAGGAATGAAATAACCCCTAGATTGCAAGACCACCCATACAATACCAATTGGTATAATGGGAATCCTGTCCTAAATAATTAGAAAAACACCCAACATAAAGTTCCTCTAGACCCTCTGCAAAAGAATTCAGGTAATTTTGTTGAGGATACTCCTTGGTGTATGACTTTCCAAATGCCACATTCATCACAACAATGTGCAGTAGTATAGATGGTTGAAGTAGATGATGACATACCCAAAGACTACGATCAACAAGATCAAGAGGTTGGTGATGTACTTATAATTATGGGTGATTCTAATGCTTCCTACAGTGAATTCTCTTC
Organism: Sequoia sempervirens; assembly: GCA_007258455.2. Taxonomy (NCBI): domain Eukaryota; kingdom Viridiplantae; phylum Streptophyta; class Pinopsida; order Cupressales; family Cupressaceae; genus Sequoia; species Sequoia sempervirens. The sequence continues at coordinate 15,979 of VDFB02374761.1, read as the reverse complement.
TGATGAAGGTTCTTATGAATTAGATGAAGATAATCAAAGGGAAGTTGCTAATGCATATCATCAACAAGTTTTTTCTAATGAGGATACCAATAGTGATGTTGAGGTTTACAATTTGGAAGCAACTGAAGATGGTGTTGCATTAAGAAGACCCTTAGAAGAGGAGATTCCAAAATATACTATAGTCTTGGCTGGCCAAGCTAGAAGTTCCTATCATTTGAGGAATAGAGCCATTGGAGGCAAAAAATGTAGTCTTGCTAGTCTTTTAATCAAGGAAAAAAATTCCAATGGAAAAGAATGTGAACCTAATGGAAAAGTAGTAGTAAAAGCCAAAGAAGGCGAGGGAGATAAAAGTTGGGCTAAGGGAGCAGAAAATTCAAAAGCTATTCAAGGACACAAATCCCCTGTTGGGAAATCAAAGACATAGAAACAAGCTCTTGAAGCCAAAAGGAAGGATGCTAAACACAAGGATGAGGTAATAAAAAATAAATAGAAAGATAATAGAAATGAACAAGGCATGCCTTCAATTGAACTTCCCAACTATAATCCTATTGATATGTTTTAGTTACTTAGCCAAGTTAAAGTATTTGTACATTTTATTGAAATGATGAGGATAGAGGAACATAAACAAAAGGAAGTAGCCCTTATCAATAGTGTTTCTATAGCCTGTAATGATTTAGTGGTGCTCACTCCACCCAAATTGAGTGAAAAGGATAAGAAAAGTAAAGAAGTTAAGGGAGTAATTACTGAGATTCCCCATATTTTTCTATGGAATTCTATAAATACTTGTCCTGATAAGATAGATCCATTTTTCCTTACCCTGGTGGTTGGGGGAAATTTTATAAGGAATTGTATCATTGATTTTGGCGCATCCAACAATATCATTCCATTTAAAATCATGGATGCACTAGTGTTAAGGGTTGATAACACTCACGGAAAGTGTTATGCCATGGATGCCAAAGAGGTCCTTGTACTGGGTGTGATAAATGAACTTCCTTATAGATTGGCAACCTACCCTGACAAATAAATTAAAATGAGTGTGGTAGTGGTAGATATCCCACCTAACTATGGAATGTTATTATAATAGAAATAGAGTGCATCTATGGGAGGAAATATATAGTGTGACATTTCTTATGCAACATTTCCCATTTATGGTAAGAATTTCCAAGTAACGAGAGAACCTAGGGTACCATATATGTTGGAGCATGTTCCTAAGGATTACACAATTATTTTCATAGATACTAATATTCGTGAGTTCAAGATAGAAGAAGTACCAAGAGAGGTTGAGAGGTGTTTTGTACCTATAGAAAATGAAGTTTTAAGAGTGTCTAATAAAGAAGGATTGTGGAAAATGTACTTTGATGGTGCAAGCTCCAAAGAAGCATCTGGTGATGGGATTTTATTAGTATCACCTACTGGAACACTTATAATTTCTCTTTTACATTGTCTTTTATATGTACAAATAATGTGGCAGAGTATGAAGCCTTATTATTGGGATTGAGACTAGCTGAAACATGGAATAAGAAAGCTAATGGTGATTGGTGATTTTGAGCTTGTGATATTGAGAGATAAATATGCCTAAAAAAATGACAAAGTAAAGCAATACAAGAATGTTGTCTAGGATTCCATAGAATAGTTTGATGCTTTTGAAATTGATTGGATGGAAATAGGACATAATAGAGTAGTTTATTTACTTGCTAATATTGCATTAAGACTCGATGATATAACTTTCATAAGAATCTATAAGTTCGAGATACAGACAAGGCTATCCATCCCTAAAAATGTATACAACTGGCATATCTTTAATGATGATGAGGATATTCTTAGATTCCTAAATTGCACTGATAAATATGAGGGCCAGGAGATTGACTTCAGTAGATTTGTTGAGAATATTGATGGAAAGGACACAGTGTTTGGAAAAGAGGTCATCCAATTAAAGAAAAATAAAATCCCGAAAGGCCTTGTAGCTTTTGAAAGATTTTTTTATTCTCAAGATACAAACAAGGCCAAAACAGCTATTGCTCACCCAAAGGACCTAGAGGAAGTAAACTTAGGAACTGAAAATTCCCCAAATAAATTTTATGTAGGAAAGAAGACGAAACCAAAGGTGAAGGAAATGTTAATTTCCTTACTCAAAAAATACAAACATGTCTTTTCTTGGTCATATGATGACTTGAAAGCTTACAGAGAGGAATTTTTTCAACATGAAATTCCTTTAAAGGAAGATGCAAAACCTTTCAAGAAAAAGTAGAGAGCAATTAATCCTACTTTAGCTCCCAAGATGAAAAAGGAGTTAGTAAAGTTGAGAGATGTTAGTATTATAAAATTGATTAAACACTCTTCATGGGTATCTAATCTGGTACCAGTAAGAAAAAAGAGTGGTGAATCTACTGGGGAATGCACTCAAAAATTTGGTTGTAGATTGTCTTATCAAAGAGTCATTCAAATATTGATCTATTATTTGTAACTGGAGGTTAAAAATTATTGACTCATATTTTCCCATCTGAGTCACCAACAGATTGGTGACTCCATTGGGGAATTAGTTCAAAAAAATCAATTAGCTTGTTGATCTATAGTTTTGGGTCAGAGTGATCCAAGGACCTACATAATTGAAGAAGATTTTTGTAATGTTTCTGATGTATTCTTGAATTCTAGTGCTCTATTGATGGAGAGAACTCATAAATACATAGATCTTGGAAGAAGCTTTCTTCTCCTTGAAGATCTTTTCTTCTTTCAGAGAGGTGGTGACTCTACATAAGTTTCTACATCATCAAAAGAAGTGGTTGTAGTTCTAAGATATTTTTCTATTGTAATATCTCTATATAATGGTTTTAAACAAAAAGTTCTAGTTAATAATGTCTCTTATTCAATATTTTAAGATACTAGTATAAAGGGAAATGAGAAAGTAGGATATTCTAAAAAGGGATATTGAATTGAATACTTGTAGAGGGAATAAGTTTCTATTTGAAAATATGTATTGTTGTCCTAGTTCTCCCTCTATAAGTTGTAATGTTATACCTAGAACACAACCATGTCCTCAAAGAAAAGTGTTCACTAGAGAGAGATATGACCCTTTGGATTTTAGTAAAATTCAGGGGTACCCACATTTTGTCCCAAGAAGAATTAATGAATTTTTTCCTAAGTTTAGAGGAGGTTTTAAAGAATCAACATCACAACATGTACAAGTTTTTCTTAATATAATGGAAGACTATCAAATAGTAGAAGAAGATGCTATCATGAAGTTTTTTGTAAGAACTTTAGAAGATATTGTTGAATATTGGTTTTCTAGTTTACCAATGCATTCCAAATGTTCATGGAAAGAGCTTGAGAAATTCGTAAATGATGAATGCTTGTCTGAAGAAAGAAATCTATGTACCCAAGAAGAATATGAAGAGAAATATGAAAATGAGGTTGAAATTATGCCATCTATGGATACATTGTGTGATATAGAAAGATTGGAGGGTGAATCCATCTATGATTTTCATGATAGATTCATGAAATTTTTGCTTGATATACCAAAATCAGAAAGACCTAATGAGTTATTTTGCATTCATTTGTTCTGTGAGAATTTTGAGCCAAGTCTGAGTAGTATGCCAACTCATTTGAAGCCTCCTAATCTTAAATACATATATCAATGGCTTTCAGTAATTGAGGAAATGATAGATAAATATGGAAGTAATCTCCTAACTCAATTATGTGATGGTAATTTTGCAAGACTCGGCCCAATAGATGCAGATGGCATAGTAGAAGATAAGAATGATGCATTTTTTGCTAATGAGGAATTTTTTTTTGAACAACCTACAGTAGAAATAAACCCAGATGAAGGTTGCAACCATAATGGTGATGAAGAGATAGATGAAACATCTGAAGTTTCTTCTATTTTCTCTAAAAATACAGAAATAGAGAGCTAATTTTTTGTATCAAACGAAATTTGCAATGATGTAGATGATATTGAAAGTGTTTTCTCCTCTATGGAATTTGAATATATAGTTGAAGATCATGCTGATTTTGAAGTTTCATGTCTTCATGATGAGAAAAATGGTGTTGTAAATGAAAGTTTGCAACTAGTTGAAAATAATTCTTGTATGGGTGATCACGATGATTTCAATTCTATTTGCAACCCTAGTGACTGTGATTCCTCTCGTGAGGAAAAGGTAGAATTAATCTCTTCAAGTGGAAAGTGTTCCAACAAGGAAAATGATGACAATACTTTTGAAGGATCACAAGAACAAGATGATGGATATGAACTAAATATATTGTTTGAAGAAGACATGTGTGATCAACAATGCAATGGTACAATTGGTCATGCCAATTCTATGAGTGTAGCATTGATGAAAGCTTTCATAATGATGAGACAAAGGAGCCTATTCATTTGAAGAATACTTTTGAGAATGTCAGCATATCAAATGAAAGTGATAGAGTATGAAATGATTTTTAGTCAAAGAAATCATGTGTGACAAGTTGCAGTGAAGAGATAAATGATGGTTTTCAATTTGACAATGAGAAAGGTAGCCCTCTTGATTGTGGTAGTAGTGTAAATGGAGAAGGAGATAAGTATACATGAGGTTCATTGAATGAATCATCTAAAGTAGTTGATTATGAAGGGAAAGCATATGTTGGTCATAATTAACAAGGAACTCCTCTTTTGTTTGACACTTTACCTTCTTCTATTCATGTTGTTTCCTTTGAAGTTATCCCTGAAGAAGTTGTACTTGATAGTGGAAATGTAGAGATAAATGTTATTACAACTAATGATTCTCTTTATGATGAGTTTGCACTTGAAGAATGTGATTGTGTCAATTACATGGCTGCCTATCAAAATCTCTTTTCTAGATCTAAAACTCATAGTTTTCCTCATAAGCAGTATGCTTCAGATTTTCATGTTGATGTAGCAAGAGGTGATGTTGAATATGATACTTCTTGCAGCAGTGAATGTGTTTTAAACAATCATTGTGAGGAATTTGTTGCAAAAATAAAATTTGAGCCATTTGAGCCTGCTCTTGAAAATTTTGTGTGTGATAACAATACTAATGCTGACAGTCTTATCTATGAGCTTGAAGTAGGAAACATTGTTTGGGATGCTAACATTTCTTCAGAATGCTATGATTTGAATGGGGATGAAGGTATTATGAATGTTGGTGAATCCTATTTTTAGGACATTGAGACATATGGTAATATGATTGAGCTATGTTGTTGGGATGAGGAAAAAATCACATGTGATGCAATCTAGATGAGTTACAAATGTGTGAGCACTCTTTGTTTGACACATAGAAGGATTGTACATTTTTTCAGAGGCATGATGTCTTCTTTGAGCCTGATCATTGTGAGGGAATCGGTAAATGGGATGAGGTTGTGTTTTCAGATGGTCTTGATCACTATCCTCACCTTTCATCACTTTCCACAGAATCAAAAAATGAAATGAGTGGAAGTGATGTAGCTTATGTCACTTGGTTGCCATGTGGCAGTAAAGGTAAATTCAAAGGAAGCCTAACACTTGTCTTTGCAAGAATGAAGTTACTAATGTTATTGTGGTGTGGGAGAGATAAGTATGGATTAAAAGAGATCAACTCTTTTAAAAGATTGGTGTTTCAAAGAGGTAAGAATTAACTACCCTTTTTTTCATTTAGTGGCCTGGGGCCACCAAGTGAAGTTCATTTTTTTAATAAAGACTCTATCACCCAATGTTCAGGCAGTTGGTCTGCTCTCCTAGAGGATTCTGAATTCTCGCTCTATTAACTAAGAAATAGATATCCCTAGAAAGAGCCACTAATGGAACCTTCAAAATTCTATAAAATTTGAAGTGCCCGCATTGAAAATTTTTGATCTGCAAACTCAAAAGTGCACCTGAAAAAATCTGCCCAAGTGACCCACTTTGGTGGGTCACAATTAGAAGCCTGTTGATTTTCAAGACAAAACCCTTGGTGGACTCATTTAATTGACATATGTGAGCATGTTTGTTAGTTTTCAGCTTCCCATGATGAGTTTTGATAGTGTTTTGAAAAGCGAAGCTGAAAGGTTCTGAAACCTTTTTGTTGTTTGCATATTGTCAATCCTGCAAAGTGGCCTCCTATTTGAGTTGATATCTTGCAAATGGATGTTCGTCATGTCAAAATGATTGTTTCTATCCATTATAGCTACATTCATTTTCTCCCTGGTCCATTTTCAGATTCTTGTGATCAGGTTTGATATTTTTACCAGGCCAAAAGCAAATGTAGTTTGTTCACTTTTTACACCTACATTTTCAGAATACTTCAAAGTGGTCATCTTTGACCCTTAATATCTTTTGATGAATAAGGATTGAAGAGAATCCCTCTTGCACACATATTTAGTGTATCTAAATGACCTAGTGTGTCCAATGGCAGACCCCCAGAAGTTGTTTTGATATTTTTTAAACTAGTGACTTTGAGAGCCCTGATTGGTTTTGAACATGTGTTGCAGAAATGACCGATTGAGCAACTTTGGCATTGAATAAATATCACCTCGGGATCTATTTTTCCAAATTGTATTTTGTATTAAATTATGGGGTCAAATTTCTACATTCATATTCAATTTCATACCTTCACGATAAGTTCTAATGGGTTATTTAATTACTTTTTGATTGCGACATGGCCAAGAATGTTGTTCTAGAAAGTTTCAAATTTTGCAATTCTAATGACAACCCATTTCTTGTTTGGGTTTGAAACATCTAAAAATTTATTTTCATCAAGATAAAAGGCCATATGATACATTATTTTAATGTACTTTTGTTGCGGCGAACACGTGTCGGGGGCTAATTTACAAAGGAAGTTCTTGAATTTTAAGGGCTAGGAAAAATTTGATGAAATGGGTTTTCTCTAAATAATTGATTATGGTTGCACACAATAAATCTTGACTCTAGGGGTCAACATTTGTGCATAGTGAAATTTCTTTGTTTGGGTTGTAGGTGTAATTAAAATTTTCCTATTTACTAATGTTCTCAAATGTCAATATTTACAATATTGTGAATATCTTAAATATCGCGTTTTTTGTAAAAGATGCATTTAGGGAAAACATAAATGAAATTTCAAATGTTTGGGAGGAAATTCAAGTTTAATTCTTTCTTTATATTGGCTTAAGTCATGGTAGCACGACTTCACAAGAGAACTCACTGGTCATCTCTAGTTTGAAGCTCTTATTCTCATTTGTATTCGCTATCGAAAATGGTAGTTCCTCTTCATCGCCCATTGCAGATTGAGTAATATTTTCCTCATCTTGTTGGCAATGAGAAATCTCACACATCTTTGTTTCATATCTTCTTTCTTCCATGCATTTGTGATTGCCAATAAATTTGTATGAGGCAATAGTGGGTAAGTGATGCACAGGTAAAGCATTGTTTTGCAACCCGATGGAAAAATTTAAGGCCTCTAGATGTGAAAAATGAAAAATTCCTTGCTGCACTAGTAAAATGTGAAATAAAATGGTGAACACACAGCTAGATAAAGGAAGATGGAGTTGCATTTTGAATTCTACAAAAAATTGCTTATTGCAGAATAAATTTTTACAAAGAAGTTTCTGTGTGAGAATTATTTTGGATTCAAGGTTTGAATGGGATGATAGAGTTTTGTGTTGGCTACTAAAAACATTGGGATGCCATTCATGGATTTGTGAAGTTGCCGAGCACAAAGGCATCAAAATTGGGGCATTTTTGTCGTTATCGCACATCTCTGACTTAATTTTTTTGTTCCATTTTGCATTAGTGATGGGCAAGGTTTTCTTTCTTTTCCATCATTCATTGCTAATGGAAATTAACATTCCAAATATATTAGCGATTGGTGATGAGACTAAGTAGTTTTGATTTTATCAGGCATCACTATTTAATATTTGCTTTCCCACATGAATTGGAGATGTGCAATGGTTGTTCTCCTTATCTCAAGCATTGCTAGTTGATTTTAGCTATTCTAAATAAATGAGATACATGCGATGGTGCTTGAGAATGCTGAGGTAAAGAATGTGGTGGGCCCAGGTGAAAGATTTATAAGGTTTTTCTAAAAATTTTAAATTGTTTGCTGAGAATGTATAGTTTTAAAAGTCCTCTTTTAAAAATGTGAAATTTTATGGTGAAGTGAAAGGTAAAAGGGGCATGTCAAAAATATTTTAATCAGGTAAAATTAAAATGCTTTTATTATTTAAAGACAATCTTTAAATAATAACAGAGATAAATAAAGTGAATGCAATATTTTCACTTGAATGATAAATATTTTAAATGTGCCTTCAGAGTGTTAAGGAAAACATTTTAAATGTAAAGTGGAAAATAATATTGTTGGGAAGGCATGGGAAATAATTTTGTAATGTGAATATTTTATTCACTGTGCAAAGTGTTTTTGCGGGAGATGATTTTTTACATAGAACACCATTTTCACGTACTTGGGTGAAAATGAACAAAGGGGGTAAAATCTTTTGCAAGAAAAGGTATATTTTTCAACAGGAGAACAAAGAGGAATGATGATTTTTTTAGGTTGGGGAATATTTTTCTATTGCAGATACATGAAGCATGAATTTGAAAGTAGGTTGAAGAGTCTTCAACAAGCAAAGGATTTTGCAGATCAACAAACCTAAATGTGCCAAGTACATCTTCTTCAAATGAGCATTAAAAGGTTTTTTATTTTTCCTTCAATGTTGTTTCTACTCCATTTTTAGAGTGGATTTTTTTTGTAATTAATCACTGAGAACATTTTGATGAGAATACATAGCATTTTAGAGTCAAGTTTTAGGGTTTGAGTTTGTCAATATTTATGTAAGTTTGATTACAATACTAGAAAGATAATATTGAATAGTGCAATTTCAAGGCCATTTTACTCTCCTATGTATTGGTTTTGCAAGTCATGAATAATATAAATCTTATCTATCTCCATCAGTTTTAGATAGATGTGTGGTTTTGTTCTTGTGTATTAATTCAAAGAATTAATGTAGGTACTTGAATATGGTTGAAAATTTGTATTAAACTAACTGTTAGGATTTTGATAAGAAGTAGTGGTTAGGATATTATGCTAAAATAGTATAATGTAGCATTTCATAGCTTCATATAATGTCAAGTTTGAAGATTGTTATTAGATTATGTGGGTGTTTAGGTTGACTTTGTTCCAAAATTAGGTTATTCATGTTACATTTTGTTGGTTAATTCAATACTTGATTACAATTTTAAATCATATTACTTATCATTCCTAGTTGGTTTGTGTGTTGAGCTCAATTTAATGAATTAAATCTCTCATGTTTAAATGAGGCATTATTTTAGAGGTTGACCAAGCCTTTAGAGTACTATCTTTTAAACAATTAGAGGAGAACCATCTGTTTACAATGTATTTGGTACTTTGGCACACAAGTATCTATAAATATACTATTGGGATTACCCTCCCTGGTTTAACAAAGCTAGAAGTGTAGAATATTTTAGTCTCTTTGACTGAATCTTGTTTGTTGGCCACATCAACCTGTTGAGTTTGAATATGAGAGAGTGGATACTCTTTAGAACTCATTACATCTATTGATTTGGGAACCAAAAGATCTTACAATTACAAAGAACAATGTTTATCTTATAAAAACCATGCCTATCCTTTGCAAGTAGAGTTATACCATGAAGAACAATATCAAAACAAGTCCTTCATGCATTTGGGTGTCCAAAACTAAAGTGCTAAGTAAATGTTGATTATGAAGATATCTTGTAAGCTTATCCTCAAAGTTGGCGCCCAAGAATGGGCCCACTTAACTCAGCTTTATAAAATATCTTATCATGCAAAAGTGTTAACTCCAAGATTCCAACTTGGGTGCCCAAGGTGGGTCCAAGTCAATCTATGTTAACTAAAACATTCTCTCCACCATTCATACAAATATCATGCATGATTGATCATCCCCTATTAACTGAAATTAGTCACTTCTTATGTGTCATGCAACTCAAGTCATTAGAATGCAATTCAATTCAACTGAAGTCAACTAACATGTAACTCAAACTAACTACATGCAAAGTTGTAGTTAAATGAACTAAACTAAATTGAATTAAACTAAACTGAACTAATACTGAATTGAATTGAATTGAACTAAATTGATCTAAACTAAACTGAACTAAACTCCATGAATGTAACCATCAATCCCTAACTTCTAGGATCTTTACATGCATTACTAAAGTGTTATCATTTACTCTAAATAGTTAAGTTAACTCAAGGTGAGTTCCACCTTCCATGTGGGTACCCCATGTGGTCCTATTTTTTAGGACCTCTTCATGGGCATCCCCACATGTTCCTATCATTTAGAATTAATTAAAAATGTGAATTTACATGCTCATTTCATTCAAATTTAATCTATTTCTAATCCTAGTGTCTGGGGAACACTTTCCAAGGACTTAGGAGATACATGGAATAATGTTTAAGAATGCAATTAAATGGCATCCTATTCCCTACACCTGATATGTATGAGAGATCTAGTAATTCTGAAACTTGTTTATCAAAGCCCAAACTCTTTTAAGAACATACTATAAATTCTAGCTTTGGATGTTTTTTCTTTACAAGAATTAATATATTCACCAAATAATCACCTTCAATATGCAAATTTGAGATACCAAGTTTAAAAGCAATTTCTAATCCAATCAATAATGCTTTTGATTTTACAAGATTATTCAAACTTTTATGAATATACCTTGAGCTAACTGCAATTACCTTACCCTTTGAATCTCTTAAACTTACACCTACTCTTGATTCCCCTAGGTTTCCTCTTGAAGCCCCATCAAAATTCAACTTTATGAAACCCTCTTGAGGATCCTTCTATTTCACATATTTCCTGTAAGTTTTCACTACTTTTGACTTTAAGAGGTTGTCTAGGAATAGCAACTTTAAACTCTTACAATTGTTTAGAACTAAACCATATCAACTTTTGAATACTAAATTTAAGCCCTTTTTCTTTTGAACACTTGTATTGACAGACTCAGATATTTCCTTTTCAATTTTACCATTTAGTAACTCAACTAATGATGCTACTTTTCTAAAAAATGCATAAGTTATGCTCCCACCATAAATTCCAAATTACTAGAGATGGTGTAACCTTACATATACATGTGAAAAAAGAAGTTTTGAACAGTACTGGCCAGCTTTGAAATAAATCCCATAGACAGTTTGGCAAGGGAGTGAAAAATTTAAGTTTGTTCAAGATGAAAGACCAACATTCTTGAGAAAAGTTGCATCTAACAAACAAGTGGTCTACTTCATCTTTCTCCTCATTACACAATGGACACTTAAAAGGTTCTACTATTTTTAGCTTTGACAACTAATCACTTGTTAGAATCCTCTTATTCAGTGCCAACAAATCAAAGCTCCCTAATTTTGGTAAGGTTTTTCTATCCCAATAGAAAGAATATTCCCTTTGTGGGGCAAGCTTACCTAGCTTCTAACTTAATGCTTTGTAACCTTTTTTTACTATGTAGCTCTCATTAGTTGATGTTTCCCATAGAATTTTATTTGATTTTCAAGAAAGAAATACGACCCACTGATTTAATATTTTTTGTAACCCATTACACTAATGTGAAGAAAGAAAAGGGTTTGAAATTTGTTTCCAAATCACTTTTCCTGAAAATTTTTCCACTGATTGCACATAATCTAGAAATTTTCCCCCATGACTTCTTTAAAATTTCCATTGTGTGAGAAAGGTCGGGATTATTTTTCAAGGGAGGGTTCCCATTCCAAGAGTCACCCCAAAACTTTATGCTCTCTCCATTGTTTACCTCCCATGAGATGTGTGTGGTGATTAGTTTCCTACATGATAATAGAAAGTTCCACATAGATGACCCTTTTGGAGGATTAGAAATGGTAAGAATTCTTAAAGGATCTTCATTATCCAAGTACTTTTCTTGTAAAATTCTACACCATTCAGCTTGTGGATTTTCATACATCTTCCATACAAGCTTTGATCCAAATGCTTTGTTCCTACATGTATGATTATGAACACCTGCCCCACCTTGACATTTTTCTTGTGCCAATCCTTCTAAAGAAATTACGTGAACATTTTTTTTCCATCAATATTACCTTTCCAAATAAAATCTTTAATAATTTTCTCAATTTCTATTATCACAGACCTTGGCACTTTGAGGACAACAAGAAATTAATTTGGTATTGAGGATAAGACAAACTTTACTAAAAATATTCTCCCTGACAATGAGAGCCATCTAGCCTTCCATAAAAGAATCCTTGACTTCAATCTATCAATTACTTTAACCCAATATGCTTCCCTATTTGGACCAGAGAATAATGGAATTCCTAAATAAGAGCAAGGGAAGAGTTCTTGTTGAAAACCCAAAATTTTGACTATCTTTTTACTAGTCTCTTCATGAGTGTTAAGAACATAAAATTTTGATTTTGATGCATTTATCCACTGACCTAATGCGGATGTGTATTTTTCTAAGACTTCTTTAATCTTCTTAGCTTCTACAATAGTATCTTTCCCAAATAGATTTGTGTCATCTGCAAAGAGAGAATGAGTTACTACTAAACCTGTATCCCCAATTTGGACCCCTTTCCAAATCCCTTGAGAATGTTTATTGGAAATGAATCTACTTAACACCTCATCCATGATTATAAATAATGGTGAAAGTGGGTCCCCCTACCTAACTCCTTGTGATGCATTAAAAATATGAAGGGGAACCATTGAGTAAGATAGAGAACATTGCCCCTAATATATATGTAATTATCCATCTGCACCATGTTGCATGGAAACCAAAACTTACAAGAAATTTTCTCAAAAAATTCCAATTGGCTTTTTCATATGCCTTCATGTCTAATTTTATGATGATGGAAGGTGCTTTAGCAAAAGTTATTGAATGCAGAGTTTGATGGGCTACTATAGCACCTTCAGGTGTTTCTCTTCCTAGAACAAAACCACCTTGTTCTTGTGAAATGATCCTTGGTATGATGGATTGGAGGCTTAGATAGATTTCCTTAGTAAATATCTTATAAATTATGTTGCATAAGGAAATTGGCCTGTGTTCTGTAAATGTTTTTGTGTCCTTCACTTTGGGAAAAATTACTATATTTTTACGTTGAATTGTTTTAGTAATGTACCTGTTCTTCTTGATTCCTCAATTTCCCATAACAAATCAAAACACAGTATTTTCCAACATTTTTGGAAGAATAGTGCTATGAACCCATCCAGACCAAGTGCTTTATCCAGAGCTAAAGAGAAAACAACTTTTATGATCTCATCTAAAGAAAAAGGTCTCATTAAGGCTGCATTATCCCCTTCAGTGATAATTTTTGGAATTTTTTCAAGAAGTTTTGCCTCATCTTTGTCATTCTGATCAAATCTTCCTTGTGGATCCAATAAGAGGTCTGAAAAAGGCCTTACACACTCTCTACTTATTTCTTCTTCCTTAGTAAGCTAATTACCCATTGATATTTCCTAAACTAATTGAATTGCCTTGGTAGCCATTTTTATTTGGGTGGAAGCATGAAATTATTTGGTATTCTGATCACCCTCCCTCAACCACAACTCCCTTGATTTTTTCCTCTAATACATTTATTCTCTTGTGCATAATTCTTCCCATTCTCCTTGCAACACCTTTTGCTTATCATATAAAGTCTCATTCAGACCTTTTTGAATAATCTGCTCATCTACTTCCTCTAGTTCTTTCCGGATTAGCTCTTTTGATGAAAGACATTTTTGAAAACATCTTTGTTCCATTTTGCAAGTTTTTGTTTAAGATATGATAGATTTTTATACAATTGAATCATCATTGTTCCATGTTCATAAGGTGTTGTTATCCACCATTGGTGAACTAGATCCAAGAAATTCAGATATCTCAACCACATACTTTCAAACTTGAAAGAGGATTTTATTTTTGGAGAGGAGACATTTGAAATGCTGAGAGAGATTGCATAATGGTCAGAGTATCTAAGATGCAATATCTCAAACACCAAATCATGATTAATACTAAACCAATTTGGAGAAGCCAAGAATCTATCCAATATTACTACTATCTGAAAGAAGCCTTTTCTTCTATTAGTCTAGGTAAAGCTTCCTTTCACTTGAACAACATCCTACAATGCATTTGTGTTAATAAAAAAAATGAAATCTACTATTACTTTAGAAGGAGGAATAATACCTCCTTTCTTCTCTTGGAGCGAAGCAATAGCATTAAAGTCTCCTTCTAGAATGAATTTCTCATCCCCCAAAGTAGATATTATTTGAGCAAGTCGATCCCATTAACTCTTCTTATCGTAAGTCGATGTTGTGCCATAAACATTTAACAACCAAAACTTTAAGTCAATTTTGTTACTTCCAATTTTAATTGCTTTCAATCTTGCTGGAGACCATATAGTAACTATTTTTGGATTCCAAAGTGTAACTAGTCCCCCTGATGCACCTTTGAGAGGTGACTACACTTACTTCCATAATTTCATTTTTGAATTGTAGCTTCATGTGATTCTACTGACATTTTTTTTCCTGAAGAAGAACAATATCAGCTACGCATCCATCAATTTGACTTTTGATGTGAGCTCATTTTTCAGTGGCATTAATGCCCCTAACATTCCAAGAGACTATCTTCATTACGCGTGAGGAGAGTAGCAAGCTATCCTCAGGCACTTATTAGCTATGTTTGTTAGGGAATCATATAGTGTTCATTGAGTCTCAAGACTATTTCCTCCTACAACTTAGTGAGCTTCTAATTTTAGGTCTCTTTCTTAGATATTTTGTTGCCACTAATTACAAAGTATTTTGGGATATAGATAAAGATTGTGAGAAATCAAAATATATAGCCTCCTCTATAATGGATTGACTTGGAACTTCTCTTCTAATATAGTACTAACTATTCCTTTTGATTTAGTGTCTTTGAATCATTACTTAATAACTAATTTCTTTTCATAGGCATTATTGTAATCCCAAAGCACCCCTTCCTCTGACATTTCCTTTGCTATATCTTCAACCAATTCTGATCCTATTGATAAGAGAATCTTGTCTGCTAGGATTTCCAATTGTACATCAGAGACCTACTCATTATTCTTTGAAATATCATGCAATTTTATCCATTCAAGGTCAATAGATGAGTCCTGTGAATGAGATAGAGGTAATACATGATCCTCGTGCTTTCCAAATGATATCATTTATTCTTTGAATCTTGGAACATCAATTTCAATCACATCATCTAGTTGATTTTCAGATATTTGAAAAGGATGGGGAATTATAAATTTGTGACTTTATCCCATTTTCTTTGCTCAAAATATTTAAATATTTTAGCCAAGTCTCTAGATAATGAAAATTTCTTCGCATGCACATCTGTGTATATTCTTTATTTCTTTGAGTTCCTTTGCCCCATTAAGTGAACATGACTTAATTGCTATTAAAATTCTGTAGAAATTTGATTACTATTCTACTTAAGAACCACCTCTACAGAACATTTAGATGTTGGCACCCCTGAGAACAATTAGGTGTTGATACCCCTTGAGAACAATTAGATGCTAACACATCTCCCCTGACTCCTACTCATATATTTTTTTCCTACTTTAGGCTAATATGACATTGGTTTGGCATAACATTTTCTTTTATGCACATAGTACCCAAATGTCCTAACATATGACATTTAAATCATACATTATGAGGGGTTTCAAAAATGAGTTGTTGATGCCATTTACCAAACTTGGATGAGATCTCTAGATAATTTGGTAATGTTTTGGTCTTGTTGATCAATACACACAACCTTACTGGCTTTAATGGATTATTAAAAAAAAATAATCATGTTTGAGAAAGAAGCCTATCTGGTTAGCCATTATTTCAAGTAAGTCTTTACTTCTTTATATTACATAAAGGCAAAGCATGCATTTGTATCCAAAAGGGAATATAACGAGCAATAAAATATTCTGATTTAAAATTTGGATTCCAATGTTGCATATAAAGACTTGATCCTTCAAAGGACCATGATTTAACTTTAAACACCTCATTCTTGCAAGATTTATGAGGAAACAAAACAATAAAAATGCTTTTCCCTTGGTCTAGA
>VDFB02374760.1:0-23954 GCA_007258455.2 Sequoia sempervirens | reverse complement strand
GAAATAATTTTGTCTAGTGCTCAAATATTTGTTGGTGTGGATGGTTAGAATGCATTTGTATATCTTATGGATTTCCATCCATTTGCATTATCATATATTTCAAGCCCAAGTTATTACCATGTCAGCAATTGTCATAGTAATCCTTCCTTTGGTCATGGTTGTAATTATGCACAATTAGTTGAGTCTTGATTTGCAAATATCCATTGAGAACCAAGATAAAATAGCCATACATGTAGACACTTTGATACAGCTTGTCAAGAAGTGTCAAAATTCTAATAATCCTCATACATTTGAGACCCCAAAGTGCAAGAATCCAAGAGTGCATAAGCATAAGATAAGGTCAAAATGGAAAGTTGTGTTTGAAAGGGGACTTAAAGAGATGGATAAAAGACATTGAATGTTTCAACAAGCCCAGTTAAGAGACAATCATACTATGTCTACTTTCCAAGTTAATACACCTTTTTTCAATTACTTTGATCCATTGTATGCTCAATTAGATTTGTCATGGGTTGATTACAAAACTGAAAGTATGCCAACTCAAGTCTATAAGAAGATTCCTAGATTTAATGGATACAAAGTTTGTGAAGGGGATGCAAATGTCAAAAGTTTTTCCAACTTCATGGAGAAAAATTCATTTGGATATCAAGATATGTGGATCAGATTTTTTGTCAGATCTCTTGAAGCAAGAGCTCGGGATTGGTATTTGAGTTTTCCTAAAAAATATTTTCATTTTGGGATAAATTAGTGAATTCCTATGGAGAAGAATTTGCAAGAGAACCTTCTGACCTTGTCACAAGGTTAAATTAGATCAAGAAACAAAGTGAAGAACCAAGCATTGATTTCAGTCACCGATTTGTTGTTGCTCTTTCACTAATCCCAGAGAGTTGCAAACCTACTACTCCATATTGTATTCATATTTATTTTGAAGCCTTTGAGGAGGGATCTCTAGTGCATTATTAAAATATTTCAGAATATCAAGTATGTAGATGCCTTACACATTTATAGATAATTTGGAGAAGTAGAGGAATGAATATATGCAAATTTTGTTGTCATCAATTTTGGGAAAAAATACTGATGAAATCAACAGCTATGTGAATGCAAATGATCAGAGGTCTTCAGACTAGTGCATACTTGAGAAGGTAGAAGATGAGAATGATTCATCATCAGGTGATGAGGAAGTTGTCTTTGAACAACTTACAGAAGAAAGGTACCAAAATGAAAATCAACAACCAAGTTTTCCAAGCCAAGAACACGAAGAGGGATATGAGTTGGATTTACTTTTCGAAGAAGAGATATGTGATCACCAATGTTACGATACAATTGATCATGTCAATTCTACATGTGTTGAAAGTAGTTTTGATGCAAGTCTCCATAATGAGACATCGAAGTTTGCTGATTTGAGAAGTGTTGCTGAGAATGTCAGTATATCAGTTGCAAGTGATGGAATATGTAATGAACTTAATTTGCAAGATAGAGCACAAGCAAATGCAATGAAGAAACTATTGATGGTTTTCAGTTTGACAGTGAAAATGCTTGTGTCAACCCTCAAGAGGATGAAAATGACAAGCTCAATGAAGACACCCAGTCCAATGTTGAGTTGCAAAATGTTGTGGATTGTTGTTATGACAGCCCAAATGTGAATATGAATGAACAAATGGACAACTATTCTCTATGATAGATTGTGGCCATTCTCTTGACAAGGTTGTTAGCAATTCAATCTCCTACGATTAGGGAGATCCTATTTATGATCAGACCATTGAGTTTTTCAGACTTTGAAGATGATAACATCATGGGATATCTAGATCTACAATTTGATAATGCATCCAATTCAAGTAAAGGTAAAGAAGAGGAAGTGGTTGAAAGAATGGATCAGAGCAATGATCTATTGAGCAGTGAACAAATTTCAAATCTATTGACCATATAATATAAGAAATGTGCACATGAGAATAACTCTTAGTTGTTGTGTGCCTCTCACATTGACTTTGACAGTGATGATGATCTTCAAGATGCATGGTACGATGCATGTGTTTTTTATTCTCCTTCCAATTATGAACTAGTTGATCATGATGATGATAATGTGGATAAAGACAAGCAACCATTTGATGGAAATGATGAACTGTATGAGGAGTATGATAGTATACATGATGTTGCAAACTCAAAAATCTATTTTGATGAGTTTGAAGCAACAGATGACCTTGAGGATTGCATACCTAATGAGCCAAGTCTTAAGAATTTTAATGCAGATTTAGGCAAGTCTTTGTTTGCTGGCTTGAATGGGCCTAGCCATGAGTCTTTGAATATGAATATGAATGTTGATTTCAATGAGAAATCAGACTATCTTTCTAAACCAAAATTTTCCATTGTTGAGCAAGCTTGGGATGTTGAAATTGTTGATACCTTATGGTCAGAGGATGGAAAGATGACTACAGATGAGCACAAGTCAAAAATCCCTGATGATTTTCAATACTAGCATGATGAAGGACAGTTACAGAATGTTCCAATGCATGAGTGTATCTCTTTACATACACTTGGAGATGGTTTGCATGACGAGCAAGATATTTCAGTAAGTTCTTGTGATGGTTTCACCTATGGTTCACAAACTAACGATCAGATTGAGATTAATAGTACTAGCCATATAGTAGAATGTGAGTGTTATTTTTGTCAGTTGGAAGGAATTTTCACAAAGTGTGGCAATGTGCAAGACACTAAAGAAAGTTGGTTTTATCTTGAAAGTGATTTATATGATGAATGTGATAAGTTGTTGCCACATGATAATCAACATTTTGAAAGTGTGTCTGACTCTCAAATGCACAATGATTATGAATATGTTGATAATACTGAATATGATTGCCTGTTGGGAGGTACCAACATGTCTAATCAAGCAGATGGTTGTGATTAGGCTATGCTTTAATGTGGTTGATCACCATCTTTGAATGTTGCCACTTGATAAAAAATAAAAAAATAAAGAGAGTGGCAGTAATATGGCATATTTGATTTGGATACCACTTGATGATGAATCTAAACAAGGACCAAGTTTCCACTTGCACAAGGGCAACTTGATACTTGTGTTTGCACAAGTGCAGTCACTCATGTTGTTGTGGTTTGATAGAGGCAAGCATAAGTTGAGGGAGATTAGCTCTTTTATCATATTGGTGTTTGACAAAGGTAAATACTAACTCCCCCTTTTCATTTGGTGTCTTGGGGTCACAGGATGAAGTTGAAAAAGAAGGTTGAATAAAGGAGCAATTTGAGGACACCTGATGGACTCAATATTTGGTCTACTCCCCAAAGATCTAGAATCTTGCTATGCCCATAGGGGACATACATCTCCAGTTGGAGCCACTGATGGAACTCTCAACTTTTGCAAATTTGAAGTGCCCATATGGAAAATTTTGCCTCTACACTCTCAGAAGTGTACCTGAAGAATCTACCTAAGTGACCCACTTTGGAGGGTCATATTTCGAAGCTAGTTAATTTTGGAGAAGGAAATAACTCAATTTCTTTGGATGTTGTGATCAGATGATGTTACTTATATTGTAATTGATCAAGGGAGAGAAATCATATCTAGGAAGTTGGAGAATTCTCAAGATGACTTTATACTTTATTCTAAGGGCACTCATTTTGAGCTGAAATAAATTTTAAACAGAGTATGCTGAAGAAGACAGTAGTACATGAAGCATCTTCCCTTGTGTCCAACTGAGAAGGGTGATTAAATCCCAAGCTAATATGACTTGTTAAAATGCCAACACACACAACATTGATTGGTTGAGAGGAGCTTAATTAAGATTGTATGATAAAATTTGATTGCTCATGGTCTAAAGCAAAATGAAACACAAAATGAAATGTATTTGGATAGGGAAAGTTAACTATGTGGCAGTGCACCTCAAATAATAGTGGTCTCAGTGAATTCCATATTTTCCACAAAGATCTATGCATGCACACAACAGATGTGCTAAAAGGCCTCAGTAACTTTCAAGCAAAATGCTCATTGAAGGGGCCTAAACTAGATTAGAGGATGGAAAACAAATAAAATAGAATTCTTCAAGGGTTTTCAACGTTCCATAATCACATAGGAATACCATGGATGCAGGGTATACACAAAAAAATGGATCTGGTAAAACGACTTTAATAACTTTCAAGCAAATGCATTTGGCAGGGTGCATGTAGTGAGGGTTGTGCTTGCAATGAGAATCAAATTGTTGAAAGGGATTTCAGAGTTTAGTGAAAATACATTTCGAGAGAAGGCACGTGGCCTGTTGGCTGCAAAACAAAACCCCAAATGAATGTGATCTCATGGAGTGCTATGGTTGTTCACATACAAAATAGATATGTTGAAAAAGCCTCTAAAAGTTTGAAACAAAGAGATGACTCGAACAAGAGGAGGGCTCAATGCTATGAAGTACTAGCATTGCGCAACAAATACACCAAAAGAGATTTGTTGAAAAGGCTTGAACGCACCCTGTAGAGTAGAGCATTGGCACTATTGTTGGAGATCCATTGAATGCAACAAGAGAAACATGATGAGGAAGCCATCGTATTATGTAGAGGAGAACCTGCACATTGAGTGTCTAGAGTTTGTAATGAAAATGTCTCCAAGTTGTTTAAAGAAACATGTCACCATGAACTCATGAGGAAGAGTTACTGAAACCCGATGAATGTGGATTAGGGAAAAAACAAACTAAAAGGAGATCAACGATTTGTGAGATAGCACGTCAAATCTTAGTCATTGCTTGTTGTCTCATGGGGTAAAGTTGCACACTCATTAATTCTCGTGGGATGAGCGAGATTGTACCAGATGGAGGTTGTGGGCTCGACAGAGTTTCCTTGAGAGGGTGAAGTTAATGTTTCCCAATGGAATTTCTAATTAAAAAAAATTGCTCAAAAGTCCAAAATAAAGAATTGCATGATGTTGGGCAGTAAAGCTTAAAGGGATGAGTAAAAGAATGAGTAAAATGAATTTTTTCCCAAAAAGTTTATTTTAAACAAATATTTTAAACGAAGTGTTTTGTCCTTGGGAAAAAATTTTAAGTGAAACATTTGAAACATTATAAGCATGGAGAAGTTTTGTTGTCTAATGATAAAATATAAAATATTTTCACTTTGTTAAGTGAAACTAAAAGGCCATGCTTTTAAAATGCACGTGAAGGGGAATATTTGTGAAATATTTCAATACTGGAGGTAACACGAGTAAAAAGAAAACAAGTCTAGGAAAAAAATTCTTACAGTAGAATATTTTAAATGCTTGCTAGGAAAACATTTTAAAATTAAAAAAGTGAATGGCACAAAGTAAACATTTTATTTTCCCAAGTGAATGTTTTATTAAATGTCATGCTTTAAATACAAAGAGAAAACATTTACAAAGAGTGGAAATGTGAAATTTTCACGAGCAAGCAAAGGTATTTTTACACAACTGAGTGAATGATGGAGATTCTCCACATGGGAAAATTTTCAATTGCTTGACAACTTGGTTTGCAAAGGAAAGATGAGAGGCAAAGTTTGTTGAAGGAAGAGAGAGGAGAGATTCTTTGTAATTTTTTGGATTGACGGTGGATGGAGCTGTTAGATATCTTCAACAGATCAACTTTTGGAGCCTTCTATTCTTCTATTTCTTCTCTTCTTTTCTCATTTGTAAAGGGTTCTAAATTCTTGTATGAGGCTGGGTAGATAGAAAATGTTGAGTTCTGAGTCATAAATTGAGTCTATAAAGCTTTCATTGGTGATTTCATGAGTAAATCTTAGCCGGTTTGTGCAAATAAATCATGAAAGTCATGAATGTCATTACATTGTCTCCAAATTGGTACAGTTTAAGTCCTATGAATTCAATAATACAGAGTATCTTTGGATTTTTCATCTCAATTTTCTAAGATTGTTTTATTTGTTTATGGTTCTATTTCAATGAAATGGTTAAATACTTTGAACAGATAATTGTGATTTCAAGTGTGCAGGTTGGATCTGATAAGAAGAATTTGATTGATAACAGGAGAGTATTTGTTGATGTAATACATTAATAGTTGTGAATCCATTAGTTGAAGTTTATTTTCTAATGAAGTTTTCTTTATGAGTTTGACTCCATGGCCCACAATTAGGCACTAGTCTATTCTTCAGCTTGATGTATCTTAGAAACAATTTTAAATTCAAAATCATTTTAAATCATTCTTGTTTGGTTGAGGTTTAGTGTTATGCTTCCCAATTGTTGAGTGAGTGTTGAGAGACTAAGAATTTAGCTATATTTGAGGTTTTCAATGCTTTCCTTAGTGTATTTTCATTGGGAGTTATCTGCTATAAAAAGAAATGTCTATGTATGGTTGAATTAAGTTGTATGCATTGTATAGGTTGACCCACCTTGGTCTTGCAGAGCCAGAAGTGTAGAAGATCTTAGTCTTTGACTAAATC
The DNA here is from genome assembly GCA_007258455.2 of Sequoia sempervirens. Taxonomy (NCBI): domain Eukaryota; kingdom Viridiplantae; phylum Streptophyta; class Pinopsida; order Cupressales; family Cupressaceae; genus Sequoia; species Sequoia sempervirens. The sequence continues at coordinate 17,561 of VDFB02374760.1, read as the reverse complement.
TTGTTAGTTGGCCAAATCCACCATTGAGTTTGATCATTAGAAAGTGGCTAGTCTATAAGATTAATTGGATTGTTCCATTTGGAAGACCAATGCATTCTTCTAAAAATGCATGTCTTGGTGATGATTGGGGCTCCTTAGACTTCATCCCCCATGGGCCTAGTGAGTATAAGGTTGACCCTTATAAATTTTGCATTCCTTAATTTTATGAGGATCCACATTCTCATGTCATAATTGATCCTTCTTCTATGAATTCAACTAGTACTTATTCTCAAACATTTAATTATACTTCTCATTTTTCTAAGGCTAGTGATGTTTCTCTCCTCTTTGTTCTTTGGATAAACATTATGAGCTTGAATATAAAATTATTTCTAAGTATGGATATAAAAAAAATGGTCTTTAGCACATGGAACAATGATATAAGGTCCTTGTGTAACTGACAATATAATTTTATATTGTGGGTTTAGGTTACCAATCTTATCCTCTTTTTGCATCTCCTCCATTGTCTAATGTCTCTATGACTTCTTCTTTTGAGAATTTAAACATTTATCCACAAGAAAAATAGTTGTTTCCTACTCCTCCTTTATCTAAGAAAAAGAATATATTTTTGAGGCTTCTCAAATCCCACCTAATCACTCTTCCTTCTATTGTACATAAGCATTTTCCTCAACACAATCAAATAAAACATCCTTTTTGTGCATATCATTGAGTGATTTTTCATTCTATCAATGAATTTTGAGCCTTGCAAGATAAAATAAAACTTCTTGACTCTAGTGTCATGACTCTTCCCTCTATTGATGCATATGTCTCTTCTTGGCATGACAAGTGGCATGGAGGTTCACCTCTATCCAATGCATTCCATGTGATAAGTAGTATTCTTCTTCTATTGTGTTTCTAACCACTATGTCACATTCATATCTTTATTTATTTTCTCATTTCCATTCAAGGTGGTATAATATCATATGCAAAGTTAATTTCTCTTTAGTAACAACACAATATTATTAATCATTCTTGTCCTCACCAAAATTTTAGGGGGAAAGTACAATTTGTTTTGGAGGTACACATCCTTCCTAAGGATCCCCTATCTTATTTCTTCCCCTTTTATTTACCTTAAAGTATTGGCATACCATACATGTTAATATTTTAAGGGGGGTCATATATTATGCTCACTTGTTCATCCTTATTGCACCTTATTTAATTTTCACCCTATGGAATTGGTTTTTATTATGCTCCATGTAGTGTTGGTAGCATGTGAACCACCTAACATAATAAAACTTTCTAACTTATGGGCCTTCATATGTCCTACCTTGATAATATATGCCACCTAGCATAATGAAACTTGCTAGAGTATGTGGTTCATACAAATTACTTTTTACATCTATGGTCACCTAGCATAGCACAACTTGCTAACTAGTGATCCATTTTTTATATCATAATTTGGATGACCCCTAGTGGTCCAAAGAAAGCTAGTGTTTGAGTCATGTAATCTCTTCTATATCAATTGCTTCCCTATATATTTGTATGCATTCTCTTCTTGAATAAACTAATCATCTCATAACATTCATCTCTTCGTTTAAGAATTATTCTGTGTTTTTCCTTTTATTTTATTACATTTTGAGGATGATGCACGGTATTGAGAAAACATCCACATCAAGGTCTCTTTCACTTTTTGACTTAAAATTTTCTCGTGTTTTTTGATATGTGTTGTTATCTTTTTTATATGGGTTATGTATTATTCTATATATGTATATATTTATGATGTTCTAACCTAGTGGTTTTGTGGGTTTTTTCACTAACTGTGTTTCCTTGTGCAATTTTTTTTTGTCTAATGTATTATTGTAGCTTCTTAATCTTATGGCATTGTTCCTTTGCTTTAATATTTTTCATCATCCTCTACAATATACTTTTTGGTGTTTTTATTTTATTTTCCTTTCAGTCCTTTCCATTTTACTTTATCATGCATATTCATGTAGGTTTATAATATGGCTAAAGTTGCAGCAAAAAGTATTATCAAAAATTGCACACCCTTGCTATTCACACTTATGGTTTATGGTTTATGTCCAATCTTTTGTCTATTCTCTTATTTTTTATGTAGGATTATTCTAACACTTGCATCATTTTTTCTCCTTCTCAAGGTTCTTAGGCCTCCTTTCTTGTGGTCACCTTTATGTGTCACTTTTATGTTCACCATATTCTTTCCTATTATTTCATCATTTTTTAGCATAAATTATTTGGACAGTAGCACTTAGAACAAATGTTTGTGCATTGTGCTAGCATCCTATGACAATTTATCATTTGAAAGTAATTTATGAGTGTCTTCCCACTTGTCACCTTCCTAGGTCAATGGAAATGAAATAATGATTCTAAATAGCTCGTCAGCCTCTTCCTCTCTACTCTTCTCATTTTTTAATCTAAATTTTCATTTTTGGAGAACTCTCTCTCTCTTGGCTCTCACAAAACTTGCAAGATTTACACAACACTTTTTACATCACTCTTTGAAACTCTCCCTCTCTCAAATTCCTCAAGCCTCCACAGGTGATATTATTTTTATTTCTCATTATTGTTACAAGCATTTCTTGTGCTCTCAAGCACCTTGGGATTATCACATCACCTTTTTCTTCATTTTGATTTTTCGTTGTTCTTATTTATAGATGCACTTAGAATAGTAACACACACTATTTATTTCATCTATCTATATTGGCTATTGTGGAGGCAGAAATACCATAGTAGAGATTTGACTAAGGTAAATCCCTAAATAGCCACCCAAAAAAAATCTCCATTTTGTTTGCAGGTATTTTTTAGAGCATTCAACTGCACGAAGGTTTTCAATTGCTTTCTTATTCTTAAATCTATTTTTATTATTCATATAAATTTTATAAGACTTTTTTTATTTTCATGTTCTATAGTATTTGTTGGTGTTTTCTTATTTTTGGGTTTTGTAGGCTAGTTGAACAACTAAGTTGGGTTCTCACATTTTTGGGTGTTTCTCTACACATTCATAGAAATGATAGTGCAACACACAAACATCTATTCAATACACTAGAATCATTTCTAATGATCCCAAGATTTCAACCCCAAGTTCCTCATTCCTTGTATTTTTTATTTATGTAGTTAAGAAGTTATAGTTAGTTTTATGTTAGTAGATATTTTTACCAGTTTGTTTCCTTTAATGATTTTAGTTAGCCATTTACATTTTTATATTTAATAAATTAGAATAGTTTTAAATAAATTTAAAACAACTAGTTTATCCTAGTGTATTGGATGAGGTTAATTCTTAAGGAAGATTTCATTTGTAGAAGTTATACTTTTTCATTCATTACACAATCATAGTGGTGCCTTGCATTCTTGATGTAAATAATTTAACCATAGCACGTATACACCTTTTCCAACATATAATACAATATATATTGCATAAATTCTTATTTAAGTGAGAATTTCATTATCTTTGAGTGAGGCTCTTAGGATTCATGAACATAGGATGAGAGCATTGTATTTTATCTTTGTTGATGTGCCTAAGAAACATGTTGATGTCCCAAATGAAGAAGAAAAGAATGTAAAAATAAAGAAACTATTGTGGTATAACCAAGGCTTCTATTGTAAATAGTTAGCTAAGTGTAGACCCTTTCTACACCACTTTAGTGATAAATGGTTGGCTTCTCCATAATTTTATGTTCGATTCAAGTGACTCTAATAATGTCATGTCTCTATAGGTAATGAATGAGATTGGTTTGTAGGAGTCAAAGTCCTATGAAATATGTTTTTCTATAGACTCTAGAGAGTTAAATGTCATTGAAGTGTTGAGCAATGTGGAAGCCCAATTGACTGTTTACCCTAAAAAATCATTTTTGATGGATATTATAATTGTGGATTTCCCTCCTAAATGGGGTATGCTATTGACTAAGAAGTGGGAAACATTCATTGGTAGAAATATATAAATTGATTTCTCTTATACCACTATTCTTTTCCATGGTGAAAATATGAAGTTGAAAGCAATGAGTATTGGATAATATTGAAGATTGTTACAAATCTCCTAATGAGGTGATTATTTTAATGTGAGTATAGACCATCTGGTAATTTATTGTGAGGAACTTGAGATTTAAGATAATGTTATGATTCTATCCCATGCCTATAATAAACTTAGCGATGATATTTGGACTAAATTTTTTAATGGATCTCTCTCAAAAAAAAGGTGCTAGTGTTGGTATTATTCTAATATCTCCAAATGAGAAAATATGAAATTTCTCAATCAGACTATCTTTCTAATGCAAAATAAATATACCTCAGTATGATGCCCTTCTAGTGAGGTTGAATATTGCTCACAAGAATGGAATTAAATGCTTAGAAATTTTTATGAATTCAAAATTAATAGTGGAATAAGAAAAAGGAATGTATATGGTGAAAGAGAACAAGTTAAGATCATATAAGAATTTTTTTGGGATAACACAAAATTATTTGATTCTAGTAACATTGAATGGGTGGATAGAAGTGACAAAATTCAAGCAGATGCTCTTATAGTTATAACATCAACATATGACCTAGATTCAAACCTTCCTTTATGTCATTAAAACATTGAAATCATAGAAAGACCTATTGTACTGGAAAACATCATTGTAGTTGGTAAGTTTTTGTCGAAAACCAACAAATATACAAATTCTTGAATGGTATAGATGAATTTGATATTTAGTTGATTGATTGGTAACCTATGATAGAAATAGAAGATGGAAGAGAGACCTTGTTTGGGAATGAAGAGGTATAAATAAAGAAAAATACTATTCCAAAAGGGTTGGTTGTTTTAGAGTATATTTTTTATAATGAGGATTGTTATTGGAATAAGAACAAACTAAATCATGCAGATAATGTTGAAGGTGTGAACCTGGGAACACACGAGAACACAAAGATGATTTTTATTTGTAAAATACTTAACCAAAGGAGAAGAAAATGATAATCGCCTTACTGAGAAAATTCAAGAAGTGTTTTTCTTAGTCCTACAAGGAGATTCAAACATACTAGTAAGATTTGTTTCATCATAACATTCCTCTTCAACTAGATGAAAATATTTTTTGGAAGAAACAAAAAGCTATCAGCCCTACCATAGCCCCACAAATGCAAAAGGACACATATTATTAAGGTTATTAGGCACTCAAAGTGGTTATCCAACCTCATCCTAGTGAGGAAGAATAATGGAGAGATAAGGTTGTGTGTGGGCTTTATGAACCCAAACCTTAAGTTCTTTAAGGATAACTACCCTCTCGCAAGCATGGATAATATATTACAAATGGTAACTAGATTAGAAAGAATGTCCATGATAGATGACTTCTTGAGCTACAACCAAGTGGTTATAAAAAAATCAAAACAACATAAGATGACCTTCACCAATCCATGGGGTACTTATGTGTATGTAAAGATGCCACTTGGTTTAAATAATATAAGTTAAAATTTCCAAAGAGAAATAGTTGTAGATTGTTCTAGTCTCATTGATGAGATTATGGTTGTATACCAAGATGATTTCACAATGTTCTCAAAGGAGAGAGGTGATAATTGAAAGTATCTTGAGCTTATTTTGAAAATATTTCTAGAATATATAATTTTATTAAACCCTAAGAAGGGCATATTTGGTGTTGAGGATGGAAATATTTTGGGTACATTGTGTCAAAAGATGGGGTAGGAATAGATCCAAAGCAAGTCAAGGATATGCACTTATGGCTCATCCACAACAATTATATATATACCAATTGTAGTTCCCCTCCATGATTCACCCTGTTAATGTTGTTGTGGTCATGCTTGTCGACTTCACTTTGTGGTCATGTATGGATTGGTGTTTAGTCTATTTGATTTAAATATGGTCAATTAGTGCTTTGATTTGTTATTACATTTAAAATAAAGTATTAAAGCTAAAAATATTTTGATAATTAAAATAAATGCTCTAATACATTGTGATGTTGATAAATGAAAATATTGATAATACCTAGCTATTAAGTTAAATAAAATATTATTAATGCCTTTATTTGATTTAAATAAATTAAATGTATGAGTTAATTAAGAAATATTGTAATAAATATGTTAATTATATAGTATGGTGCAAACAAAATTAAAGATTAAAGATTAAATTAATAAATTAAATATTTTAATTGTTGAATTATTATGTGAAAATATTAAAGTATGCTTAAATTATAAAAATAATAATAAATAGTGGTAGTTGGTGGTAGTGGGGAAAATAAAATAATGAAATTAAAGAAATGATTGTGGAGTGGAGAATAAATTAGTTAAATTGCTTAAAGATAGGGGCTTTTGAGATTTTTTGGAAAAAAATAATTCTTGTTTCTTCTTTCCATGAATGTTTTCTTGTTTTGAGAGGTCTTCTTTTGGTTTCTTATTTTTCTTGGAGATTTAGAATTGGGTTCTGCAGAGATTGTTGGGCTTTGAAGTGTGTGTTGGAGCTGCAAGCTGGGATTAAGGGGTTCGACATCATTCCTCAGCTCAACCAATTGATTTAAACCAAGTTTCATTCCTTATGAATTCTTTCTCTGTTTCTAAAACAACAACTTGAATGCTTTTACTATCTTGAAATAAAACATTTCTTAGTTTATTTAGTTTCTAAATTGAAAACAAGTAGTAATGGCATCTTCTGTAAATTTATCAAATAAATCACTTGTGATTGCTTTGCATTCAATGCATTCAATGTGTTAATTACCTCCACCTGCTAAATGCAATTGTTTTAAGATCTTTTAGCTCTCCCAATAAATACATTCTACATGAACCTGTAGTTTTGTGTATCCACAGGCAAATATTTTGTTGGGAAATTTCATAAATCTTCTCAAAATTTAGTTTGTGCACCTGCATCATGTTGGTATCATTTCCTTCCTTTTTGACAGCCTTATAAGGCATTTTGTTCTTCTATCGACGCCTCTTTGTTGTCTATATTCTTTATATCTGAGGCTCTATCAATGCTTTTGAATGCATATTCCTTCCTACAGCATACAGAATGTGTTCCCTATATTTTTGTTTTCACTCTCGCTTTAGGATCTCATCTTTGGGAATATCGACTATTTATTTATGTTATGGGTGTACTTATTGTGCTTATTGTGTGATTTATAAATAGTACAAGAGAGAATTGAAACCTTGCATGGTGTAATCTCAGTGTTGGCTAAGTTGCATGAATCACTTAAATGAAAGCAATTCATTGTATCACCATTTCCTAGGCATTCGTTAACTTATTGTCTTAACCAAAGCTAAATAAAAACCTTTGCTACCACTATTGTATTGTAGTAATCTATAGATAAGTCATGCTTTAGAAGAAAATTTATTCTTTCATGACTCCATACTTCTTCATGTAGATTGTGATAGTTATAGAATATACATACTTTGCATTCGATAATTGATTGTAAGTATTCATTTTCCTTTGCCATTGGAATGTATTTATTTGGTATTCAATGGATTTAAATGTTGTAACATTTGATTATTTTTTCTTTCCTTTACTGGACTTGCCACCATAGCATTGCCTTAGAGTTTGGGCTGATGCGTATTGGATACACTTGATACGTACTAGATATTGCCTAATGTTGGGTGAGTAATTGTTCTATCATCTATGTATTACATTATGAAACATTTGTTTTTCATTCTTTTCTTTATTCGATGAATTTAGTTTGGGGTCATGTCCTTGTTTCGATTTATTTTGATTTCCTTTCAATGATCACTCTTTATGAAATTCGTTGTGAACACTTGAGTTTATTATTCAATGTTCATTTGTGTTGTTTGGCATTCAATGGATATTTGTGGCTTGATATATATATGTTCGATATGTTTGGCATATGTTATTTTATACAATGAATTTGCGTAATAGTTAGTACTCGATGAATAAGCAATGAGTATGAAATTCGCAGTATGAGCTTATGTTTGGTAGTTCGATTAACTATATTTTGATTAAAAAAAACTTAAGTTTAGCATCTAGTTATAAATATAGTTATATATGTATATGTATATTGGTGTGTATCTTTTAGTACCATGTGTTAATTGTTCATAATCTGATATTTTGTTTGTAAAAAATAGTTAGAAAATTAAATAATTACTTAATGTATTTATATATTTATATAATTTTATATATATATATAAGCGTGAATATATATATGTATTGATGTACAAGTAATTATACTTTAAAGTTAGTATAAGAACAATACTTAATGTGAATTAATGATTGGGGTATGTGGTAACTAGGTAATTGAAGGAGATATAGTATAAATGAAATTAGAGTATTAATTAATGACCATTGATTCATTTTATGATTGATTAATAGACGAACAATACTTTTATTATGTGGTTAGTTGTTGGTTATCATGTGGGGTGAAAATTATATCTTCCCTAGACATTTCAGATGTTTGGCTTTTAGCATTGGACATTGTGTTGATGTTTGGTATTGGAGTGCTATTTTGGGTTGTTGTTCCTTGTGGGAATATTTATGTAATGGTTATGTGGTCTTCCAAAGGCTTGGGTGGGAAAAATATGCAATTGGCTGAATTGTTAAGTTGGAGCCTTGAATTAGTTGATGTGATACTTCCAATGTTGTGGGCCTTTAGCAATGCACTCTCTACTTGTTATTACAATTGTGTTTGAGAGCGAGATGGTCTAAGCTTTGCTTGGATTATGTACTTCTTTGGTTTCTATTTTGTGCATGATGGTTTTGTACTGTTGATTTTATTGGGTCTCCTAGTTGATAGTAGGGGGAGTGGCTCTCAATAGGGGTTGGCACACAAACTAGCACTAGGGTAACCGATATGGGAGTTTCTTAACTCAGTGATAACTTAAAATAAATTAGGGGGTTGGGTAGTTTACACATTAATCAAGATAATGGCTCACTCATGGCTCACTCATGGCTCAAGTGCTCATTTAGGATTGGGATGAGTGGGAAGGCCTAGAATGGAAAAGATCAACTGCCTTTTCCTCTTGAAAGGTATGTTGATCCCGCATGAGTTTATATGGGGGTTGGTGATTCAGTAGAGGCTGTCAAGGTAACTCAAGATGGGGGTCGGTAGCATAGGAAGATACTCCAGGGTAACCCATAAAAAGCTATGTGATGAAACTCTTCCCTATTGCAACCTAGTATTCCCTTGCCTCATGTCTCCCTTTGATGATTGTGTACCTCTGGAACCGGTGTCACTATTATGTAATGTTATGTTGTACTTTGCATATCAAAGTCCTATATAGTTTTGTTATGTTAGTTGGCTATCACCTTGTTGTTATTGTGGTGGTGGGACCTTATTTCTATCTCCTAGCACGAGGGGTGGACCTTCGGGTTCCACATGGTCGGGTGGAATGTGCCTTGTACTCCATTGGGTTCCCTTGTTGTGGTTTGTGGTCATGGTGACTACTCTTGATGATGTGGACTATTGCACTTATTATAGTTCAAGTGAACTATCTTACATGTACTTGTAATGTACTATAATTTAGTTGTATCATGTAATGTAATTTTGATGAACTCTCCTCTCTTATTCGAGGAAACATTGATGTAATGATGTAATGTTGTAAAATCATTATTGAACTCTCTTTTGTAATGGGTAATGTAAATGATGAATTATTGCATATGTTAGTTAATTAAATGATCTTTGATATTGCTATATTGATGATATGATATGGATAATTCATATTGGTTTCAATATTTTAAATGAGATAGATTAAATGGTATTCATATTGTTAGATGGATTTTTTTAATGTGATGGTTTATAATTCTTGTTAGTTTGATTAATGGGATTCTAGTAGCGTAGTCATGGAACCTTAGAGGAATTAGGTTTAGCTTGCATGTTAGCTTATATTCTAAAATCTTTAGTATGTAGCACTTTAAAAAAAAAAAAAATATTTTGTTTCAGGTGTTTTAGGGGTTTTGTGGTGGGGCATTACACCAATGAATTTCAACCTATACATATCTAGAAAAATAGGTGCAATATAAATGCATCCGAACTACATGCCAATAAATCTATTGACTGCATAAAACCTACCTAGCATGTAGTAGTAGCCTTAAAATCATTCATGTATCCTCTTTCTTGTGGTTGTGGTATCACTAGGGAGAAGATGTAATGTGCAAGTATCTAAGTCTCATCTCTCAACTTGAATGTCGTCAACATCATCTTCTCATAATAAATTTAAGTTATCTATCACATAGACCAAAGACCCACCCTCTCTAATATTGAACATTGCCTCCTCATCTATCATAGAGCCCTTAACACTCCTAAAGTTTTTCACATGCAATTGTGGGGCCACTAACTTGCATTGATGTTGAATTCTATATCCATATAAGAGAAAATTTTCATATTGTTTATCTATAATGATCAATAATCAAGTATAAAAACACCAAAAATCCCAAGAAGTTGAAAAATTAATAAAGCAAATGAATAATAACAATCATTCTAAAACTTCAAAATTACAAGGAAAACTATAAATCTTGGATTATAACCATATTTAAATGGGTTTAAAACCAAAAATATACAAATGGCCCCATAAATAGTCATACATTATTATTCATAACATTTTTTTCAAATGAAGATTTTGACTAAGAACATGACATATTAACCCTAACACCTTACCTACAAGAATATGTGTTCATAGTCTACTTGCATGGTGGTTTGTAAATATATTTATACGTAGCATGGTGAGTCTCCTTTTATATTCTCATAGTGTTGAATATGAAAATGAATTATATTTCACCACCTTATTTTTCTTCATATATAGTTAAGACATATTCACTTTTGTTGCACCTTTCCCAAATTATATATGCTCTAATTTACTATACATGAAATGAGATTTTTTTTCACAATGATCTACCTTATTGTCCATGAGATTTTGATCTGTAGAGATGTTATTACTAAAGGTGTTAAGTGGTTGTTGGGCAATGGGACTAGTATTTTATTTTGGGAAGACATTTGGTATGGGGATTGCCCTCTTATTTCTCTCCCTCAGGCTCCTACTATTGCTCCCCTGTGTAAACAACTTTTTGGAGTCAAGGTGGTGGATTACTTTGAGGATGGGGAATGGAATAATTTTGATGTTTGGGACCCATCTTTGAAGATTCTTAAGGAATTCTTACATAAGGTTCAAATTCTAGTGTTTCCTAGGCTAGATAGAGTGGTTTGGGCCCCATGTGCAAGTGGTAATTTTTTGGTGGCCTCTTCTTTTTTGAATTCCCTAGTTACTCTTGAGTCTTTTCCATTTGGAGGCGGCTATGGAATAAGTAGTTGATTGCTAAGGTGAATGTCTTTTATTGGCTGATTATGCAAGGGAAAATTCTCACGATTAACAATCTCTACAAGAGGGGGTTTGCGATTCCTAATAGGTGTGTCCTCTATGAAGTTAATGGGGAGAATGATTTTCATATCCTCATTGGGTGTGATTACTTGCTCACCTTGTGGAGCAAGTTCCTTAGACTGTGGCATTTGGGATGGGTCTTTCCAGACTCTTTGGCTAAGTTTTATGATCAGTGGAAGTGCCCTTCCTATTCTCCTATGTTGTGTGGGCTTTGGGATCTTATGGCCCCGCATATTGCCTGGGGACTTTGGAAAGAAAGAAATAACAGGATCTTTCAGGAATCCAAGCTAAAGGTTGAGAGCCTTTTCATCAAAGTCCGTCGGGCTATCCTAGAGAATTTTACTCTCATTAGATCTAATTATGCTCGGTTTGATCTAACTATGTGCCTTGTTGGCTATAATCTTAAGGTGATTTCAATTTGTAAAATTTATTTGGTTCCTATAATTACTCCCAAGGATAGCTTTTTTGCGAGGAAGAACACAAGATGGCAGCTACCCCTAGCTAGGTGGATTAAAATTAACTTTGATGGGGAAGCGAAGGTGAATCCCATGCCTGTTGGATGCGGGGGGTGTTAAGAGATAACTTTGATAGACTTCTTGGCACGGTGGCACTCCCATTGGGTACTCAGAATAATCATTGTGCGAAGGTGGAGGTTGTGTTCATGAGTGTTAGATATGCTATTAGTAAAGGGTTTTCCAAAGTTTGGGTGGAAGGTGATTCTATGAATATCATAAACTATTTGCACAGTACTCGTCCCCTGAGCTGGAACATGGATTAGTTAATAAAGGATATGGTGATGATGCTACAATCTTGTGATGAGACTCACATATCTCACATTTATTAGGAAGGAAACTCTCTTGCTGATTATTTTTCCAATTTGGTTGTCAGCCTTAGTGAATTTTTCTCATGGGAGGAAGGGTCGACGTTCTCGAGGATGCTAGAAATATTTTAAGAAATGATGGCATTGGATAAGTTGATGTGGATTTTATGGCCTTGTACATCTTCCCATCTGGAAATTTTTTTGGGTGTTTTATGGGTATTTCATTTTCGTCTGGGTAGCTTTTATCAGGGTTTTGTGTGTTTTGTTTAGGCTACATGAGCGGTGATAGAAGTCGAGTTGAGCCACACTCATGTGGTGATATTCGAAGAAAGAAGAAGCTCTATAACATTCTTTTTCATGGAAATTTCACTCCATTTTTGGAGAGATTATATGGTCATGGCCCTAATGCCTCGACCAAGTTTTTCTCTCTTTGGAATAACCACAAGCTGGTGTTGAAAGGGTTGGAGGTGGAGGTGAATGAATACCTTATTTCCACCATTACGGGAATGTCGACTATGGGAAGGAAATTTTTCAAAGACAAAAAGAGAAATGAAGAAGCAATGGCCCAGTTTTTTAAGGATGACAAGCAGAATAATTTGGTCAAGTTGGAGAGTTGGGGTTATGACAGAACCTCCCTCAAGAAAATTTGTACCAGGGTTGCAAAGGTGATGATGCAATACATGACACTAGAAGGGAAATTTAAGGCTCTTCTTGGCCACCATTTCACTCTCCTAAATCATTTCAAGCATGGTTTGTTTATTTCCTTTCCCTTCTTCCTTTTATCTTTGTTGGAATCCTTGGTGTATGCTCATCTGAAGAATAGGAGGGCCCTTGTCCTCCATGAAGGGCTAATTTTTCTTATTATGGAGCATGTCCAATATCTAACCCCAACTCCAACCATCAAAGGAAAGGAAGAGGTTTTAAGTGCTTTATCAGGGTCATCAAATTTAGACTCCTTATCGAAGGAGGAGGAGGACTAGGTTGAGGATGAGGAAGATGTCTGCCTAAGGCTGTCGCTTCGGCTTCCAAGAAAAGGAAGGTGGTGGGTTCTAAGAATAAAAAGGCTCCTAAGAAGTTGGCCTTTTTTGGGATTGATGATATGGAGGTTGGGTCAAATGGGTCCTCTCCTAACGCTATGAAAGTGGTTGTTGATAAAGGTGTTGTTGGTGGGGCTCTTGAGGTTGAGGCCTAGGTTAATGTTGAGTCGATTGAAAAACTGAGAAGACTATCGAAGAGGTTGGCCAATTTGAAGAAAAAGGATTTTGTAGTTATGGCCAGGGACCCTAAGGAGGCAGAGGAAGGTAAGGTTCATGCGGATAAAATGGTGACTATAGAGGATTATGTAGTTCATGACATGCCTAAGGTGTCTCTAGTTAAGGAGGTTGGGGATTTGAATGTGGAGGAGGAGGAAAAGAAAAATGTTAATCCACCCTTGAATATTGATCCTCTTTCAAAGGATTTTTCGTACCTGGATGAGGATGATACTTCTATCTTTGGTTTGTTGGATATGGTGAGGGCTGGGGCAATGGGTACCTTAAAATTGGCCAAATGGACTTTGCAAGAATTCAATAAAATTAATATCAAGATAAGAGGCTTAAAGGTGAATATGCAGAATTTTCAAAAGGCCTCTATGTGTGACATCCTCATTGATAGAATGGTGGAATTATAAGGTTCATTTAATTATTTCAAGGCATTGTGTGAGGATAGAATGCAGGCCCTTGAGGCCAAGGTTGCTAGTATTAATGGAGATATCAAAAAATTGTTGCAGGTAAGCCACACCTCGGTTAAGAATAGTGCAAAAGCTTTGGAAATTCTCTTTAAGAAAATTGGGCAGCTCAAAGAAGATCAAGTTTTCTTCTCAGAGATCATGGAGAAAGAGCAAATGGCTAAGGGTAAGGGTAAAAAATCTATGAAGGATGATGACAAGGTACTTGTTGGTAGAGGGTCGATTGAATGGAAGAAAGCTTTTGATGCTGAGAAAAAGGAACTGTTGGATATGGTTGAAAAACATAAAACCAGCAAATTGAGGTGGCCAAAACTCTAAGTGGCCTTAACTAGTTTCTTGTTTCTTTCTATTTATGTTTGGTGTTTTTCTTCTATAGGTTGTTTTGTTGTTGTTTTGCTAGTTGTTGATTGTCTTCTTTTAGTTTGGCACCCATGGTGGTTGGTTTTTTGGCTATCGGGTTGTTGCTGGTAGACTTTTGAATATTTCTTGGAGCAACATTTTGTTTCTATTGTAAAGGGTTTTGGGTCCCTTCAAAACCTGTTTTTCCCTATTAATCAAAACATTTTTCTTATGGGCATTCACCATAGTGATTAATCTTTGGGTTAATTTGCACATACAAATTAGAAATTTGAATGGGATTATCTTTGGATCATTTTATATAATTTATTTTTTATGATAATAATTATTATTAGACACTTTTATAGAATTATATATATTTTTGAGTCTCTAATATAAAAATATATTTCTATATACATTTTCTTGATCCTATTTCCTATTTCAATTTTGGTTATTTTTCACATGTACATATTGATATACAAATTTCAGTCTCATATTTATATTTATCAATTAATAGAAATCTATTTCACTTATTTACAGATCGTAGAAAATCATATGATATTCTATTCAAGGTATAAATTTAGATGGCATATAGTTTTAGTGTACAAATTCATATGGTTTTTAGTTTTAGGATTACATATTTATTTTGGTCTATAACTATGAGATACATTATGGCTCAATTTATTATTTGTACACTCTTTTTCCTACTTGTTTGTCACCTACATGCCTTCATTTTCACATCCTTGTACTTAGGTGATATTTCATGCACATACTTAACATGCTATAATGCTTACATCTTACAATATATGTTTTATGTTTATGCATACATGCCCGCACCTTACATGGCACCTACTTATATACTTACATGATTTCATGTTATATTACATCTCTATTCTTACATGTTCATATCTAGCACATTGGTTATTATTATTTGTTCATACAGTCTAATACTTGAGACAAATTTGGGGGCATCTCATCTCCCTTTGCTACATGATCGTGCATATGGATACTCTCTAAATTCTTATCACTATACTATCTATGGCATTATTACATGATTAGTGAGCTTCCATGATTATATATTTCATTACTTGTCCTCTCCTCCAATTCCCTACGTCTCTTTGTATAAAATCAATTAGAGGGGAGAATATTATATTACTATTTTTTTCATTATTATGGCTACAATGGATCTCTAGGGGTGTTGCACCACATGCTCATGGTTACAATTATTTTCTTGTGATTATATACCAAGTTAGTATTACAATGGCTTGGTCAAAGTCCTACACTATTATTCTTCATCATTTGAGAGCATGGTCATAGTGGCCCACTCACAATCCTACACCTCCTTGTTTGGTTACAATAATTTACTTATGATCCTATACTATTCTTTCTTTATCACTTGAAACATGATTACAATTGATATACAACAATGAATGTGAAGGGCTCAAAATTCTATGACTTGAGCTCAGTTGTTGGGGATCTAAGATTGAACAAGACAAGGAGATGTATCTTTCTATGCTTTAAAATCCTTCTATTATGCTTAGCAAACTCAAATTTCAACATCAACTTCTCAATCTGGTTAAAAGTAGTCAAATGACTTCATGATGAGTGTACTTGGGTCTGCTTTGAAATGATATAATTGTCTTCTCTATGTGGTGAAATTTAAAACACTAAAAATTTCTAATCTTATAAAAAAATTTAAAAATGTATTTTTCTTTGAAATTGGATACACTTAAAATTTGTGCATTTTTATGACTAAAATTGACATTTATTCTAATTCTTAATATTGTCCAAATCAAATCTAAAATAAGATGGTTATAAATTATTATTATTAACAAAGATGAATCAAAACATATCTTTATTAAAATATCTTATCATCTAGAAACAACTCAAATTCAATCAAGTAATAATGACAACTATTATCATTAAGTGGTTAATATCATAATCTTTTTAATGACTAAATAAAATGAACATATTTATAATGCATATAAATATCATATTCATTATTTGAATCAAAGAAACATACTTACATGATTAAATCATTCTTAATATTCAAAACATTAATTATCATTATATTAATTATTCTAAATGTGAATCATTGATAAATGAATGCTTTAAAATTTGTACTATTTTATTATAATTTAAAATGTACTATTGTCTATAATAATTAATAATCAAGTGCAAAAATATGAAAAAAACAATGAAAGAATCAAAAACATAATTCCAAGATAAAAATTGTGAGTAAAAACTATAAATCTTGAATTAAAACCATAAAAAAGATGAAAACCACAAATGTACAAATGACCCCACAAATATCCCACATTCTAAACATTTATTGAACAATTATTGAAAATGATATTTTTGACTAAGAAAATGGTCATTCTTATATTGTTAGGGCATATTCACTTTTGTCTCTTTACCTTTTCCTAAATTGTGCTCTAATTATCACGATCTACCTTAGTGTCCATGACATTTGGCTGCCTTTACATTTTAACAACAATTTTCATGTGGCTATTTATCATAATGATTAGTCTTTAGGACTAGATGCAATCTAGATCTTCATATGGGCTTATATGTGGCATTATATAATGGACTTTTCAAGATGATGCTAGTTATTATTAGACTTCTCTTTTTAGAGTATTGTAAAGATTTAAATGGCATGTAATTTTAGGATATAGATTTAGATGAATTGATACATATTCAATTTGGTCTATAACTTCAAGATACATTATGACTCTTTTTATTATCCATACATCCTTAACTTTAGGTGATATTTTACATGAATACTCAATGTGCTACCATATTTACATCTTACAAGATATGTTTTTATGATTATCCTTACATACACCTTACATTACAGTTACTTATATACTGGTACATGATTGCATGTGTCAAATGTTACATTTATATATGCTTGCATGCTCATATCTAGCACATTGGCTTCTATCATGTGCTCATTACATCCCAAAATTGGGGGCATATCATTGTTATTTACATAATGGATTTTTTATGATGATGGTAGTTATCCTTGGACAATTTTTAGAGAATTATGAAGATATGGGTCACTCATACAAATATATATTGTCATGCATATATTTTCTTGATATTATTTCCTATTCCAATTTTGGGTTCTTTTCAAATGTACATATTGATATTACAAATTATGATCTTATTTTATAGTATACAATTATAGACCTTTCTAATATTCTTTTATAGATCATATTTTATTGAAAGTACATATTCAAATAGCATACAATTTCAAGGCACAAATTTAGATGGTTTTTAGTTTTTGGGATACATATTATGTTTGATCTATAGATTTGAGATACATTGTGGCTCTTTTTACCATCACTACACTTTATATCCTACATATTTTCACTTACATGCCTTAATTGT
>VDFB02374759.1:0-53847 GCA_007258455.2 Sequoia sempervirens | reverse complement strand
AACTCATTATATCAACAAATTGCTTAGTATTATTACTAAATTACTTGTGTCTCATTCCATTTTATAACAATCTTAGAAATACTTTGACCCTCTCCAATATTGGGTATAGAAACCTTAATAGTAAGTATCATGCTTAAAAAATGAATAGAACACCAAAATATACTTGTATAGGCTCTACTCTCCTCTTACCTACTTTGAATCTCAAGCAAAATAATATCCTTGACCATTGAAAAATGATATTCACTCTTCAAATCATGAATATATATACTACCTCTTTATTCTATCCAATAACTACAAATTTGTAAGGCTAGGCTATTGTGGGATAGTTGGAAGAATGTGTAGAAAGTAAGAGAAACATATCATGGTATAATTATTGAATTTCCAATGCTTTGTTTCCATTCTTCTAAATTTGGTATATATATTCCATAAATTGTTTCATTGATCATATATCCAATATTGGTAGCTTTACTCCCTCCTTGCAAGTAGTAGTCACAAAAACATACTCATCAATTATTATTTTTTCCATTATTAGTCAAAGAAAAATTAATTCATAACATCTTTCCCATACTTATTAGTAATAATACCAATAATCATAATCTTTTTTAGATTACTGAAATTTAATATAACTAAAATTTATAAATTATAAATTGGGATTTAGAAATCAATTTACTCTTTTGACCAATCAAATATACACATTTTTCATTAATTTTTTTGTGAAGAATAAATCATTTGGGAAATTAATTCAAAATTAATTTTTGTGTTTTATATTTGAGATGGAATATAGTGCAACTATATGCACTTTTTAACAACACATGCCTTTTTTTAGTATCACAACAAATCTTGATCTTGTAGATGTCTTTTTGTATTTCATTGGAACCCCTTAAATGAGACAACTGAACCACTCACCTACTAAGCTATTTGAGTATATTTTAAACCTATTAATTCATATAGAAGACTCTTGGGTTGATACCTTTCAAGTATTGGAATGAATAATATTCCAATAGATTAGCATGCCAAAATATGTGTCAACAAGTTCCTTCCCCACATCAATTTTTTGTGTCATCCTAGAATACAATTATACCAATTACCTAAGTGCAAAGGAAATGTAATCCATGGAGATAGAAGGCGGAAAAAGAAACCAAACAATGAATCAAGCCATTCTCAATCCTACATACAAAAAAAAATCACCCACAATATGAAACTACTGAATATTTTATCAATTTAAAAAACAATTGTATCAAAACTTCCCAAAAGAGGTCCCTTATCTAATTTGGACAACATGCTTTCAATTAGAAAGTAAAAAATACCAAATGAAGCGTCAACGATTTTTTTCACTTCATTCAAAAGTGTACCCTACAAGTAACAATCTAACACTTTATGACAAAAGAGAGCATTCTTCTCAACCATCAAATCCATATCATTCATGCTTAATTATGTATGTAGAAAGTGACAAAAAATCATCTTACTAGTTGGAAAGTGTTGTTGCTTAGCATCTATCTCTATTTAGTCTAAACCACAAATAGTCTTTCCTATTATACCAAAATAGCCATTTCATATAGAAAACATACTAGTTGAGGAGTTAAGAATTGCCTCCTTATCTTAATAGTTTAAGCACAATATTCATACATCTCATTGTCAAAACAATCAACTTATTGATGTAGTCTTTCCAAAAACTTTTTTTTCTATATATATTCTTTAATAATTTTGAAATCATCAATCATCAATTGCTCTAATCTTTCTAATCTCATTGGGACCATTGGCAAGAATTTTTTTGTTAATTAAAATAGAAGTTACCTTAGAAATAACTTCAAAAAAATCCATCGACAAGAAAACAAATCAAAATATTATGTAAAATATTGTATCCAAATCATTATGCATGTTTTATAAGAGATTATTTTTCTAATATAAAAATATATTAATTCTTATATGGAGTAGGCTTCATAAAAAGAAGAGAAACAAAAAAAAGGGACTAAAACATACTGCCAACCATACTGAATCACATGGAGATTCATCAAAAATGGATAAAGCCTCCTCTATTCTATCAATAGAATGTTATTTTGCATAGTCAATAGTTGCAAGTAAAATCTATTGAATGGTAGTGCTAACCTACATGGGAAAAATTGCTAATAAATATACAGAAAATTACATAATACTAACTACTAATTTAAATTCAAGAGAGGTATTCAGTACTTTCCATAATAATCGATCAAATTCATGCATGGTCTATAGCTTTCTCAAAATTTCTTATGTTGAGCATATTTTCAAACTCTCTAAAATTTTATAGTCCAGAGAGATTTGAGAACCTATCAATTATAACAACTTGCTATTTATTCATAATATCTTCTAGAAATCTATATTTCATGGACATGGACAAGTTTAACATTTTAGTTCAATCATGGTAATCACATGAACATATTAAATTTCTACAAGTAAAAAATATTGACTTCCAAACTTCAAAAACACGAGTTATGGAAGACCAACCTAGAGTTTCATCTTATGATCTTAGATGAACCCTATCATTATCCATTCAATTTTCATAATGATAGACTCCCCTTTGCATGAGATTACTTATGAATTGAGTTTTAAATGAGTGTAATTTTAGGAATGTAATTATTGATGAAATTTTTTGTCCCTTGGCTAACAAAATTCATGGCCTAATAAACATAAACTCTCTAAATAATAGATGAATATATATAAAATTAAATACCATTGAATTATTTCCATAAATCATCCCTATTTACTACTACTATTGTTCAAAATTTGTCACAAAATCTAGAACTATTTCTCACCATCCAAAATGGGCAACAAATTTGAGTGTAAGTGGTGTCAATAGCACCAAGCAGTGTATAAATTCCACCACATATTAAATTTTTATGATGATAGTCCCCCATGATGCTTAAATTGTATTATCCTTGCACAATATTTTTTAATCACTCGGACTTGTTTCTAATATATCTTTGTTGAAAGAATTGTAATTAATATTTAACACAAACATCTATCTTCAAAGAAGCTATCAAACATCGCAAGGATGCAACCACTACTTACCTAAAAAAATATGCATGGTACAACATTAGTTACCCATGTTAGTAATGATACTTTCTTTAAGTTTGAATGAAATAAACAATCATTAGAATCAAGTTATTAGAATAAGCAAGAATGTTAATGTTACCACAAAATCACTTTTGTATAAACTGGGCATATGTAAATAATATCGAGACTTTAATGAAGATAATGTTCGTTCAAAATAAGGTAATGTTACTTGACTTGGGAAAACTTGCTATACAATACATTATAAGCAATGAAAAGTTACAAACTCAATTGTTATTGAAGAAATCCATCAAAACAATAATTTCATGCTCCTTGCCTTCAACCCCCTTAAAAAATAAAGAATTCAAGGTAATACTAACAACAAAGATTCATATGATCTAGCATTATCTATATTTTCCAATAAATTAATGGGAGGATAATATTGAGGTATATTTGATTTTGAATAAGAAAATGCACGCCCTAATTCTCAAGTAATAGGTGGAAACAATCATGCTTTTGGATAAAAAAAAGGAATACAGATACAACCATTACTCAACTAGTTTAGTTAGTAGAACTAATAAAGGTTTAAGTTATAAAATAGGCAAAGCTATAAAATTTCATAAGAAAATGTAGCAAGAGATTTTACAAATGCTTGTGTTAATTCCTGATGTCTACAATTTGTCTAAATTACTAGTGGCTCATTACATTATGTAACAAACTTAGCAATAATTTGATCTTTGCAATGTCGGTTATAGAAACCTTAATAGTGAGTAATGAACTTTAATAAAAATGAATAAAACATCACAATATGTCTCTTTTGCTATGCTCTCCTCTTACTACATTGAATCTCAAATGATATAATATCCTCAACCATTAAACAATATTTCACTCTTCAAATAATGATTATATAAATTATCTATTTATTCTAGCCAACAACTACACATTTGTAAGACCACACTATTATGAAATAAAAAATATAATCACAAAAACATACTCATCAATTACTTTTACTTAATTAAAACATAACATTTTTCCATACTTTAATCAACCAAACTTTAACATATGTAATATTTTAAAAATTACACAATAAATAAAATCATACAATAACCTCGACCAAATTAGGAAGAAAGAAATAACATTTCCTACACAAAATCCAAAAAATGTGAAACCAAATACAAATATCTGACTAAGGGATTGAGAAAATAGTTTTTGGGAGAAAATGGTTTGTGGTGTGGAAGAAAATGTCCCAAGTACGGAAGTGGGTAATGTACTTTGTTTTAACTTGTTTCCTCGTAGGTGCCACATCACATCTTCTAATTAATTAATTAGGTTATCATTTCTCCTTCACAATCATTGCTGCAATTAACATCTTACACCTGTCCTCAAACTCAAAACTTTCATCCTCGCCTATTTTTAATTCTTAGTACAATCTCCATCCAAAACCAATTCACTATTGGAACTGCTCGCATGGTCATTATCTCACCAACTAGTTGTTTTTATGCCTTTCTTTATATATGATTCATTTTTCTATTTTTAATCTTTTCATATATATATTTGAACAGTATGTATCTAATTTTCATCTTATTTTTATGTATATACATTTGTTTAATTCATACGTTTACCGTATTCATTTATGTATCTATTTTTCGTGTAGTTATTGATCTCAGAGATTTTATTTTTTGTCTATCCTAATATATTTTGGTTATCATTAGTTGTGGAATTGTTCTCTTCTTTTCCAAAGTTCAAAATTTAAATTTGGTCGACTAATTTCATTTATTCTCTTATCATAAGCAACTTAACACACATTTGACATAATTTTATATTGTGGGCTTGTATTTAAGGTTTTCTTAGCCTAAATTAAAGGAGTAATAAATAGAATTACATTTTAATTTAGTGTAGTAAAACTGTTGGTGCATTTTTTCTTGCATTTAGTTCATTACTTCATTAGATTATATGCACCTA
This sequence comes from Sequoia sempervirens, assembly GCA_007258455.2. Lineage (NCBI taxonomy): Eukaryota > Viridiplantae > Streptophyta > Pinopsida > Cupressales > Cupressaceae > Sequoia > Sequoia sempervirens. The sequence continues at coordinate 48,858 of VDFB02374759.1, read as the reverse complement.
GGATAGAATATGTTTACTTAGGTAGGTTGCATTCATGTGACTTGTGCTTTCTTAGCTTAGTTGAGATGTTGTGCATAAGTATGACTTGCAAAGATCCTTTATCTCACATTAATTGCACATTCACATTACTTGATGATGTACCCTATATATACCCACTTGTAACCCTCGTATGAGCATCTTCATTGCAATCCAAGCAATTTTATGATCTTGTCTCATTTGCATCCTTTGAATAGAATATAACTATTTTGTCATATTGGTTTTTTTGTGATCTCTTTTAAGCCTTCTTTATATTGGGTGGCTATCTTCATAACCGAATCTAACATTATATCAAAGCTCAAGAGAGCCTTAAATTAGTCTTTTATGAAGATTTAAGTTTGCAGTTCTTGTTTTTTTTAAAACTTGGTAGATTATTCTTTTGTATCAAATGATGATCTATAGAATAATTGTTTTTAATAGAAAGATCAAATTTCATAAGTGAATTTTTGAATATTGGTAGAACGAATCAAAGCTCACATTAAGTCCAAAGCATCCAAGATAACTAATTTTTATTTTTGTTGCATCCAAATCAAACATAAGAGTTCAAATTTGTAGAGGGTTTCATTTGGGAGGTGTTTGCTATATCTAAAATTTGATGTACTTTCTAGATCCAACATATAGCCATCATTTTAGAACATTTTGGGTCAAATCTAACCTTGTAATCATGTCTAGGAGGCCAAAAACCTATATATCAACTATTAAGTTTTCAAAATTGGGCCCCGCAAAACCTTGTAATCTTGTCTAGGAGGCCCTCCTTAGTCATCTATATAATTTAGTATAATTGGTACTATAGTGTTGAAAAATGTACTCCTTTATATTTTCACACTATGTTTGCATCCCCTTAATTAATTGAACTTTGTTAAGCTTCTAATTGCCTGAATTATGCATTCTTAAGCCATATTATTCTTGTTTTTTGAAAGGGAAACTGACATTAAACAAATGATAACATTATTTTAAATACCTTGGAAATTGTGTCCTGCATTTAGGTCCCAGGACCCATTCACCCAAGGGCGAATGGGTCCTCTTTAAGTCTTAGGTCCCAATTTTTAATATATTTTTGGCAGCATTTTAATGATTCAAATTCAAGTTTCAAATGTTGGCCTATGGAATCAAATTTTTGAGAAATTAGATAAACACCTATAAATACATATTTTATCAATTCAGAGGATAAGACTTCAAGATATCAGTCCTAAGAGAATATATTATTGTCAAGAGCATTGAAGAGAAGATTTATCAAACATCTACAATAGCAAATCAAGATCATATCATCATGTCAAAGTTAGGTGTGTTCATACTATGTTTTGGAGCGAACATTGTGATGTAGGCTTCAAGAATTCAAGCATCAAATCAAGCAATCATTCAAGTTGATTCAAGAAAGATTAAGCTCCTTAGAGAGATGTGTTAGACTTTAATCCTCTAAGGGCAACCATTAAGGGTTTGGTGAGTTGTGACATAACATTACTCATTCATCATTCCTTACATTTTGTCATTATTTCATTATCAAGGTTTAATTACCAAAATTGGGTTTGACCAAGGCAAACCCCTATTCACCAAAAACAAACAATTTCCCCTCTTTATGTGTATAGATTTGTAGATGAAGAAGAATTGAAGATTGATCAAAAGTGCAATTTTGTAAAGTCGTCAAAGGTGTGGGTATGTGTAGGATCATGATAGGCCAAAAAGTGGCGATATGATGGGTATGTGGTTGATGACATTTGTTTTACCCAAAATTTATGAAACGAAAAGGGTTTTTAAAGGAGATTCTCATCTTTCCACCAATATAAATTATGCTTTACTTTTAATTTAATAAATTATTATTATTCATTTTCTATTTAAATTACAACTAAAGTCCCGATTGATAAGTTGATTGAAAAACATCTATAGCTTTCAAATGGTATCACATTTTTGAATCTGAAACATGTGTCACATTCTATGCCGCATACTATAGGATTAAAAATAAAAAATGAATTTCATGAAGTTTTGACCAAGTTAAAGTGGTTAGACATAAGAGTTTTTTATATTATTTAAAAGTTGTAATAAAAAATCATAATTAATTATTTACTTGGAAAAATTACAAAAAATATGCATCACATCAGGACATGAGTCATCTACTTATATCTAAAATCTTATAAAAAAATATTATCATTTTATTGTGGTTAGGGTGGTCAACAGACACCTACTTCTTATTTTTCCCTAAAATTTAAGTACTCTTGCATTGAAATTTCAAAATTTTACCAAATAGATTTTAAAAAAAAAAAACCTAGTAGTTTAGAAACTACATTCAATTTTCTACAGATTCTATTCTTACATATTTTTTAAATAATGTAGATAGCTTATTCAAATTTTTACATCAAGTTGCCAAACTCTAATTTTTCTGAATTTTTTGCCACTTAAGGGCCTATTTTTCCATGGTGATCCTACACATACCCGTGTCATCAAAGTTGTAAAGCCACAAAAACTCATTTATAGAATTTATTTTCAGCTTTCCAACAATGGAATCCAGAGGAATCAACTAGAGTGTAGATCTAGGACCAGAAGACTATGAAATCAAATTTTGGATCCTTGTATAGAGACCCATTCACCCTAAGGTGAATCTATCCCAACAGGACACTCAATAACCATTTTTGATGATAGGTGCACATGGATTTCCCCTTCTCAGATCTACTTGAAATTTTTAGTTTTTGTTTGTGCTATACTTTATTTCTACATTTCAAGTTTTACATCACATAATTATTTTTATTTCCCCTAAGTGCATTTCAGTCAAATTTGTCATTTTCTATCATAAAGGAAACAATAGATCCTCTAATAGGGTTGACTCACCTAAAGGTTGAAATTCAATCCTACCTTTGGGAGATCTCTTTTCCCAATGAAATTAGAAGAAAGATAGGTGCATCACCTTCCTTTGATTCCACATTTATCACCTCCAAAAACCACCACCAATTTTTCTTCATTTTATTTTGGTGAACCTAACATTCTTGCACTATAAGCTTTCTGATTTGGAGATCCTTCAAACCCTGGATCTAGGATTTTGCATTAGTTTTCATTGCATCTCATTTAGGGTTTTCAAAATTGTATTAGTTTGCATTCCACTTAGGGTTTTAAAAGTTGCATTTTGTATTGTTTAAAACTTAAAAAAAATAAAAATCGGCATACATTTTGCATTCATTTCACATAATAGTCTGCATATTAGTGTTTCCCAATTATTTTCATCAAACAAAATCAAACAAAATTGCATCTAGAAAGTTGTCATTTTGCTTGTTGTTTGTCATCAAATTGCACTTGCATTTCATCATAAATTTCTAGAAATGTGTAACTGAAAGTGTTTGTTTAAAACCTAAATCAGAGACCTTAAATATCAACTTAAAAACCTAGATTTTAATTTTTCAACCCCTATGCAAGGACCCATTCACCCTAGGGTGAATTTTTCCTTATACATGTCATTTTTTGAATTGCTAGGCATTAATTTTTCTTTGTTTTCTTTGTTTCTTGTTGTTTTCATATCTCAATTTTAGTTTTTGGAATTACAATTTTCTGAAATTGTTTGCATTCAAGTTAATTGGTCAAAACAAGTGCATAGTTCAAACATAGAATTTGCATTCAAAACTCATCATTTTTCAGTTTCTTGCATTAAAAAATAAACAAAAAATTGCATGTCATATCTGATATCTCTTTACATACTTGCATTTTCCTTCCTATTTATGGGTGTTTGCTATATTTGTTTAGTGATTTTTGTCCATTTTGGATACCCTTTTGGTTTGGTGAAACTTGTATGAGTATTACAACTCGGTGTCCTATTGCTAATACTCCAGTGAGACGTAGTTCAAGACTCATGGCATCACGTGCCGATACATCCGCTGTGGATTTTGGGTTTTCTAACTCTTTCAATCATAGTGCTGACAATAGTCAACCCATGTTGGAATCCATACCTACAATAACATGTTCTATGACCTCCAACCCCATTGATGTTGAAATTGTTGTTTCTCATGTTCCTCAAGAAAACTTGCAAAAAATGGATAAAGCCTTTGAAAAACTTCAAAACCTTGTGAGTGTTGAATATATTGTTGGTACTACGATTCCTATCATAAACAACATGAGGATAATTCTTGATAATAAAATGGGAATATAAATTGTGTGAAGCCTAGCTCATATCATTGAAACATTCCTTAACATCACTTCCCCGTCCTCACTCACCTCTCAATCTCCCTCTCATTTGTGGGAATGATTTGATAAAAGAAGATACAATCATTGATAACCCTAGTCTTCCTAACACCTACCCTCCTTGTAAAGGGGATGCCTTGATGTTAGAAGATCCAATTGTGAACCATCATGAGAATCTCACTTATCTCCCTCCCACTACCTCTCCTACTAGGAAAGGTGTCCTCTTTTACAAAATTGTTTCCAAAGACCTGTTACCAAAATTTCACCTCAACTCATTTTGGTGGAGCTAGGATTATTTGATACATTAAGGAGAAAGGTACATTATTTTTTATGTTGATAGTTCATTACAAATGAAGGATTTCAAATAAGATTTAGTTTATTATGCAAGATTCACAACACAAAAAATACATCAAAATTGCATAGTATGCTATATTTTATTCATTTTGAAATCAAGGAACATACAAGATGGCATAAACATTGTTGTTTCATGCTAGGAAAGATAAATGAATGCTTAGAAGTCCCACACAAGCCATGGGAATGACTAGATTACATTGATAGAACAAAAGAACTAAGCTATTCAATTGAAGATAAAAGAAAACATATAATGAAATATCATATCCGTCATTGCCTATTCAATGAGGTGTCGATGTTTTATATTCATCTCTGTCATCAGCTCCCCTCCTATCTTCAATCCTTCATGCACTGGTTTAGGTGTACCTACATATTATTGATGAGTTTTATTAGAGCTCAAGACATAACATTTCATCATATGTTATCAACAATTGAATAACCTAAACCAATGAACTATAAATCTAATTTAGCCATTTCAAGAATATACAAAGAGGAGTCAAGATCATATCATCGAGTAAAAGATGAAATCAAATCATCAGAGGAACATTTTTCCATAGTTTTTTTATCTAAAAAGTTTGTTTAATGTGCAGGTTCAGGTACTGGTTCATCACGATTCAGCATTCCAGTATGTGGGAAAAATCGGGCTCCCACAAGGGTCAAGCCCAACATACTGCAGAGTACATTGTCATAAATGTGATAGTGAACATGCATACATAAAATTGTTCATTTACATCATGTTTCTAATCATTTATTGTTGTCATGTTTGACATCATCTTTGTTGTAAACAATCATCATAAAGAATGTACATGCATAGTGGAACAATAGTCATAAAAAAGTGACTTTTTGTCTACAGGACAACATCATTATTGAAATAAAGTGAAGGCACAACATTCACAGTCCATATTTCGACATTGTGACATGATCCAATGTTTTGAAATAAAATCACATGGGAGCATTGAGCTCATTTAGCTACTTAAAAAACAATGTGCAAAGCTGAGTAAAATACATCACTTTCAGAATTGAATGCTTTATTTCAATTACATATTCCCAACTCATGACACTCACCTAAAGAGATAGCTATATGTGCTATTTATTGGAGCCTTGTTTCAACATTTCATTATGTAAACCAAAGGATAAAAAGGGGGTTTCAATCAGTCACTAATGGCATATATGAAGTTGTAGCCATGCATTTGAGCAAAGATACATTGTAAAAGTCACGATTAAATAAGTTGAATCATAAGTGATTTCCAAGCTATCTTACATTTACCAATGTTTAGATACCTCAATTGGAAGTTACAAGTAACCACAGTGTTACACTCTTTAGCAAAGAAAGAAAGGGATTTCCCCTTTTCATCAGATGTCCGAAATAAAAAACTTCAGGACAACAAATACAAAATGTGATAGTTAAAGCCTTAAGGAACATTCACATAAAGGCATGAGATTCAAGTTTTAAAAATATGTTATAGGACTGTGATAATGTCAATAATGTTACAATCAATGCATGATATAGGAGTATTTGACAGTCCTTATGACTGAAAATAAATTTGCAAGGGTTTTTTAAGGAAATATTCATGGTGCAGAGTTTGAAAATAGTCACCTCAAAGGATAGAGAACAATAAGATACATAGTAAATTTATTATGCACAGTACAAGGAAAGCATATCATACAAAGCAAATTTACTATGCACTATCAACAACTTGCCAATGATTGGACAACGTGAAATAGATTTTACAAAGAGCAGATTTTTACTGAGTAAATCATGCATAATGAGTACTGCAGTGAAGGAATCCATATATACAAATAGAACAATAGTGAAGTAAAACTCTTGGCCATTACAATCCATGGCCTATACACATCAAAGCAGTGGAAAAGGTAGTGCTCATGAAGGAATGGAAAAGATGCATAGGGTTTTTCAATTATACCCATACTATGCAATAGTATTGAATCATTTTACATACCATTTCTTCTTCTTCAAGGAGCATTTTCTGGTGATGAAGTAGACTGAGATAGCTCTTATTTTAACTACAAATTATAAAAACCCAGTTTTCTTTTTCATGGCCGTGGCCTAAGGGATTATTTCTCTTCACAAACCAAAACAACAAATACCCAAAAATAGAAAGGAGAGGCCGCGACCTTCTATGACAAAAATATGTAGAAATTTCCTTATTTCCTTCACTAAATGTACAAGAAATGCAAATATCTTCATTATCTTGTCCTCAATGATTTTATACAAAAAATGGTAAAAGAAATACAAGATTAAATGGGGGAAATCTTACCTCTTAGTTGTTGTGAGAGAATACATTAAAACATGGTGAAAAGCTTCATAACCAAGCTTAGTAATGGCGCCCTTAATCATGGAGAAAGCATCGACAAGAATAAAGAGGAGAAATTATATCAGAAATATGATGTAGGTTGCGGCTTTGAGGCCCTAAATTTCTTTTAAAATGGAGTCAAAATACTTTAAAATGGTGGAAAATCAACTTACCATCGAATCCTTGAGAAGATTCAACCTCACAACAGAAGACATGAGCTCAAATGGTGAAAGTTTCAGGTAAAAACCCTAGCAAGCATGGCGGTGCAACAACTTGCTCCATTTTTTCTCCAAAACTCAAAGTGAAAAATGATTATGTTTTAGGGTTCGATGGCTTTTTCCACAAGCCCTAAGTCGAATCATTGATATTTTTTGGCCTTTGTTTATGGAAAATCATTGTGAATTATTAGCTTCGTGGCATTGACTTTTAAGTCAATTAATCTAGTGTTTATATATGGTGCACGTGAAGCTAAAGAAGGGGTTAGGAGATATAAGGAGTGATATGTTTATATTTTTGTTCAAAAGATACTTTTGTAAGCTCCTTCATAAATTATTATTTGTATAGTTTATTTAACATTATTTAAACAATTTTATTGATTATTTTTAATAATTGTTAATTTAAACTATTATGGAGAAGAGAAGGTGAACTAAGAGATTTTAAAAGGTGACTTTCACTAACATTTTTGCATGATTTTGAAAAAATCAACGATGAGATTAAATATTAAAGGTAACAGTTACCTTAATATTTGATATGTAATGTATAAAAGGAGGACTAGTACATATCAAATATTAAAATAATCAAAATGATTATCTTTAATATTTAACCAAATAGTTCTCTTTTCCCAAGATCATGCGGAAATACAAGTAAAGTGAGCTGAATATCCAATCATGCAAAAATTGAGCAAATGGTGGAGTTTTCTTTCAATTTCACATCAGTTTTTGGGTGCTTTTGATCATGCACAACATGGAGAGGAGTTTTCAACATTTTGAGTTCAGTTTGCTTCAGTGGTGAGCCCTCTTTTCGAGGCTTTTCTTCTTTGCTCGTGAGGAAGATATTTTTACTTTCAGTGCCACCTCCATGCACTCATGATCCATTTTGAGATGCACTTCAGTTATATATAGTGTGACATGGAGTTTTGAGTTGTTTGAGCTCAGTTTACAACATTGGTGGGCCTTATTTTTAGGCAGTTTTGATTTTTCTCGTGAATGGCTTTGGAATTTAGATATTTTGACTTCAGTTATCTCCTCTTGGCTTTTTTAAGCCCTTTATTGTATATAGGAAAAAGACTTAGTCTTTTTTCATGGGTTCTTGGTTTTTGCCTTTGCACTTTGTAGAGAGATCTTGTAACTCGATTATTTTTACACAGTTAATATATACAACAAAGCTTTATAGGTTACTTAAGGTTATTTTAGCAAAGTTTTTCCTTCGTTATTTTCTGGAAATCAATTGTCTACCTTCTCACATTCAGATGTTTTTCTTATGCTAGTGATATGATGTGAATTTAATGTGTTTTGAGTAAAAAACCTTTAAATTTAGATCTCATTAATGGATGCTTGTATATAGAATCTAGTTTAATCACATGTCATAAATTGTGCCATGGTTTAGTCTTTATCTTTAAGTTGTGAAAGTGTTATGTCCTTCATAAAGTATTGATTTACAGGCCTTTTTATGAAACACTTTTGTGGTTTAGCTGTTCAGTTTGAGTTGTAAAGACAGATTGTAGGAGATATCATTGTGAATTCAGTTGCATGTTCTTTCGTCATTTAGGTGCATCACCACAGTTTAAAATTCAATTTACGCATTCAATTAAAGCCTTCTTCCCTTTTCCATCCAAGTCAAATTTATTTATTAGAAAAATGATAAAGGAAGCCAGCCTATAATCTGGAGGTTAACTTTCAACATAGGGTACCCACAACCTAGAAGTTTTCCCATATTGCATAGGATTGCAAAGCATCTCTACTTTCACATACGGGTGCACTCTTGTTGATAACTATTTTTGGCATGCCCGGTGGGACTCTAAAGCATGCTTCAGAGAAAGAATTCAAGAATTCAAGTTGCAAGTTGTTTTTTTGGTATATACAATAGTGCTTTTTCCTTTCAGAGGTTACAGTTTATACCCGACGACTCCAAGCACAATCTACTGGTTTCAGATGATCTTGTGCTGGTATGTTTCAGAATCAAGCTTCTTATTCCGATTTACAGCCCTTTATACGAATAGAAATGTCAAGTTTTCATAGTCAACATGTATACCCACCCTCATACTGTGAAAATACTATCAACGAACCTTCTTATCAACTATACCCAAATAGTTATGTTGTTGGTTTTATCCCAAAAAACCATGCAACAATATTATATCAACATGCTCAACATGCTTACCTCCCACCCACCCCTACTCATCCTTCATATCAACATTTATATGTCCAAAATCAGCTCCAAGAGGTTGAGGATATGAAGAATAACATGAATGCAACCAAGGACATATTGTTAGACATCACAAAGCAGATAGAAGAGTACAATAGGCAACAAGAGTTAGATTATCAAACCTACCTTCATGAACAAGAATTAGAGATACAAAGAATATAGTTTGAAGAAAAGGTCGAGAGGGAGTTAGCTTTAAAAAGAGGAGCAGATAAATTTTTTATTTGCTCAAACACAAACTCATGAGGTCCAAACAACTCTTGTCATTCCAGATCAACCCTTGCAAGATTAGGTTAGTAAGTATATCATTCCAGACTTTAAGCAAAAAGAGCCTCTTAATTCTGCTAATCATCCTTTTTAGCTTGAAATTTCAAATTTCATAAGTCAACATCCTTTGCAAGTTGAGGAAAATAATCAAGTACAACCTAGTGTAGTTACAGAGCAACCCATTGATCAGGATAGCTCACATATCATGGAGAAGATTAGAAATGTAAATCCATTGTGTTTAGCTTTGGAGGTTTACCATTTAGAGCAGCAAAAGATTGAACAAGAAAGGGTTGTAGAGTCCAAACCAATCAAAAATCCAAGTTTTAGGAGTGTTCCTTCAATGCAATAGCCAATTCATAGCCAAGAATAGTCTAAAATACACTATAATGAACTTAGTAATCTTACTTCAGCAACTAAAGGTTCTTACAGTCCCTTTTGTGCCAACAAATCAGAAAAATCACATGTGAAGCAAAATATTGCTTCTATTTATAGTGTGTTCCCAGCTGAAAATGAACACAACACATGTGTAGAGGAGGTTGGTTCAAGCTTGACATTGAATCCTTTGTATTTGATTCATTTGAAAAGTTTTCTAATGCTATTTATGAGGATGAAAGCAGATTGGAAAGGCTATAAGGTGAAAGTATTCTATTACAAAGACAAGTTGTCAAGGTTTCAGTGGAGAAGGCACCGCCTAAGGAGGATGATTCAATTTCTTTGTTTAACCAGCTACCTGGATTTATTGACAATGAGGAAGATATCATATAGGCGCTCAACTTACCAGCTGCTTTGGAACAACAAGAACATGTTAAATTTTTTTGTGAGTTGTTGGTCCATGAAATCAAGGATGATAGTCTTGTTTTGCATGAGGATATTACTGACTATCAGGCTCAACATGAAAATAAATCAAATCAAGTTCTCCATAAAGATGAAGCATAATTTTTTTCCAGAGCTCCCTTTGTATTACATTGAAGAAACCAACACAAATGAGTTGAAAGCAACCTACCTTAAAGATCAATCAAGTGAACTAATTGAAGATGATCAGTCTCTTCAAGACATATCAAGGTTTGGCTGTCAAGATCCTACCTATTCAGCTTGTAGATAGCTTGCCACTTTGCTAAACTCTTGTAGTTGCGATCAAAAGCCCAGGCCAGTGAATGATGAAGACAATGATGTTTTGGAAGGTCAAGAGATTGATTCGCAAGAAAAATTTGTTCAAATAGAGCAAGAAAGATAACAAAACATAATTATTGAAGGTATGAGCTTTGAAAATTATCATGAGACTATGTTAGAGCTTACACTACAAAATGAAATTGTTCATGAGGACTTATTTTCAAGCATAATTGAAGTTTTTTGCTTTAACATTTTTGACAACTTAGCACCTTTCAAGACAAAGTTTTGTGATCAATATAATTAGGTGACCAAAGAGGTTGTGGTTGAAGAGACAAATGATAGAGGAGAATCCAACAAAAAAAGTTGTCAGTTTATCATCTCAAAAGGATGCCCAATCAGGCATCTTTCTAGGACTGAAATTCCAAGCATACTTGATAAAGTTTCAATAAAAGAACAACATAGACAAATCACTTATTCACCTAATAATAGTAGTATCTATGATAAAGTTCAAAGACAAAGTCAGTTTGTCTACATTCTTTATGAAGCACTGCAACAGTTTATTGAATATTTTTTTGTGCTTCATCTAGTTTATGTTGTTCATAAACATTTAAATCAATGTTTTTTGTTGAGAAGGGGAAGCTACTTTAACCAAATAGTAAATGGATTTTTTTGAGGCTTTCACAGTTGTTTGGTTAGGGTAGGGTAAGATAGTTTCGTTTTAGTACTATTTTGTTTTCAATAAGTGCAGATTTTGCATGGTTTTCTGACTATGTCTTAAGCAGAGTTATGATAGTTTGCTTTCAAGTTTTTGTTTGTTGTTATATTGTTTCACACAACTGAGTTACAGAGGTTTTGAGTCATAAAAGGGTAGAAAATGGACTCCATGCCCAATCGATATACAAGGAAACTAATATGGCATGCTTAGCAGGAAAGCATTCAACAGAAATCGCCAGAATGTTACCAAAATTTCACCTCAGCTCATTTTGGCGGAGCTAGGATTATTTGATACATTAAGGAGAAAGGTACATTATTTTTTATGCTGATAGTTCCTTACAAATGAAGGATTTCAAATAAGATTTAGTTTATTATACAAGATTCACAACACAGAAAATACATCAAAATTGCATAGTATGTTGTATTTTATTCATTTTGAAATCAAGGAACATACAAGATGGCATAAACATTGTTGTTTATGTTGGTTCTCAATTGTGTTCTAATTGGTTTGTCCTTGATGAAAAAATTCACCTTTGGGTATCTATCGACATGACATTCAAGTGGTCTTGGCGATAGAGGAAAGGTCTATCGGCATAAGTATTTCTCACCGCTGAGAGGTCTTACCGAATGAGTCGGGTCTCACCGACTAATACATAAGGAGGTTCATCGGCGTAAGTGATCCTTCATCGGCATTGTGTCTTGGCGAGTTTGACTTGTTACATCGACCGACTGGCACATTAAAGATTCACTTCGGCCAGACATGTTACTTTCGGTGTGAAGTCATAACAGTTGCACTTTGTCACACCGACTGGTGGTGGGAAGATACATTGGTAAGAGTTAGGGTTTTCGGCATGAGGTCTTGGTGAGTGACCTTCAGTCTCGCCGACTTTACACATGGAGTTTCACAGGAAACTTTCAGCATGACTTCTCTTTTGTTTCAGCGACAGAAAAGGATCATATCGGCATAAGTTATACCGTTGGAATGATGTCTTAGCGAACTCATCATGTCTCCCCGACCGGAAATAAAAGGGTGCCAATCGGCGAAAGGTTCTTCTTCGTTGTAACATCTTGGCGAGCTTACTTTAGTCTTGCCGACCACCGTTGGAAAAACTGCATATCGGCAAGAGGTCTCAAATTTGATATAATGTCATAGCGAATCCGTCAGGTCTTGCTGACTAAGTCTTATGAGGGGCTTTCAGTGAGAGGTTGGTATTGTCTCAGCAACTCAGAGTGGATAAAGATTTTCAGTATAACGAAGTATTATCTATAAGAGGTCTCCCCAAGAGCGATATGTCATAGCGACTCATAATGGATAAAGCCTTTCGGTGAAACATAATGAAATCTACATAACGTCTCCCCGACAGCATATTGTCACAGTGACAAACAGAGGGATGACTGATGGTGATAAAGTTGCCTTTGGCATAGGTATTGAATTTTCACGGTGACATGTTTGATCACGGGGGCTCTCGGAAAAACAAAGACTTGTCTACAAGATGTCTCTTCGATATCAAAAGGCTATAGCAATAGTGAATGAAACAAAAGGGCATCTCGGTGAGAAACTTGCTTATGTCTCAGTGATTGGAAAGAACATAACATATGAGCTCTCGGTGTGACATAATGTATTCGTTATGTCTTCTCCCCAACTCTGATGGGTCATGGCGAAAGCGATAACTAAGGGGAATGACTGGCGATTTAATTTCCTTCGGCAAGACTATCTGGTTGTCTCAGTGAATGATTAACGAAGACTCAATCACTGTGGCCGACATGTGAATTTCTAAGTATAGTTGCAGGCTGACATCATTGGTTGGCATCAAATCTCAGAACGGTTACATGGCAGAATATTCTTTGAGTTTCATTTGTGGGCAGTCGTGGTTTTGAAATAACGGATTATTTGTAGCCCTCTGGATAGGCGTTACTCTTGATTTTTACCATCATCTACAGATTGTCATTATTCAGCTTCAGATTCTAAAATTGGCAAGTGAGTTTCAAATTCTTGTGAAAAATGCATTCTTTGAAGACTTTCATTATGATAGACATACTTGAAATGTATATAAAACCCCGTGTTGAAAAGAGTGTAAGCTCTTTGGTTGTAATTCTGGAAGATTGTTTTTTGGCTGTATCAAAAATGTATTGAAATGCTCTGTATTAAAAATCTGAAAAACAAAGATGTAGAGATATATAGTAATATTCTTTTCTATGTAATATTTTAAGGATTCAATTATTGAATCCTTAGGGTATTCTGTAGATGAGAAAAAAGAGAGTTATGAGCTTAACTGAAAACAGAGAAATCCTCTGAATATTATTATTGTTCAAAACATAATTTGAGGGGTTGGTACTCCTTGAGATAGATATCTCTAAATGAGGGGTTGGTGCTCCTTGAGTGGGTGCTCAAAAATCAGCCTATAAGGCATTGTGAACTTTTGTTTAAAAGACTAAGCCTGGAAGGCATTTAGGGAGTGGTTTTTATACCCTGGGAGGGTTTTCCACTTGGTAAAATCTTGAGTCTTCTTGTTCTTACATTGGTAGCTCCAGCGCTTTCACGATGTTTGTTGTTTTGATTCAGCGCTTTATTTAGGGATTATTAACTTAATTTTGTTTATGAATGATTACATTCAACTCATGAATGCATTAATAGAGTAATATTGAGATCAAATGGAGCTATGTTTATGAATTTTGAAAATTGGTCAAATTTGTTAAGACACATTCACCCCCTCTAGTGTCATTTTAACTCCAATAGTTTCATGCTAGGAAAGATAAATGAATGCTTAGAAGTCCCACACAAGTCATGGGAATGACTGGATTACATTGATAGAATAAAAGAACTAAGCTATTCAACTGAAGATAAAAGAAAGCATATAATGAAATATCATATCTGTCATTGCATGTTCAATGAGGTGTCAATGTTTTATCTTCAGCTCTGTCATCAACTCTCTTCCCGTCTTCAGTCCTTCATGCACTAGTTCAGGTGTACTTGCATATTGTTGATGACTTTTGTTAGAGCTCAAGACATAACGTTTCATCATACGTTATCAACAATTGAATAACCTAAACCAGTGAACTATCAATCTAATTTAGCCATATCAAGAATATACAAAGAGGAGTCAAGATCATATCATCGAGTAAAAGATGAAATCAAATCATTAGAGGAACATTGTTTCACTATTTTTATCTAACATGTTTGTTTAATGTGCAGGTTCAGGTACTGGTTCATCACGATTCAACATTTCAGTATGTGGGAAAAATTGGGCTCCCACAAGGGTTGAGCCCAACATACTGAAGAGTACATTGTCATAAATGTGATAGTGAACATACATACATAAAATGCTTCATTTACATCATGTTTCTAATCATTTATTGTTGTCATGTTTAACATCATCTTTGATGTAAACAATCATCATAAAGAGTGTACATGCATAGTGGAATAGTAGTCACAAAAAAGTAACTTTTTGTCTACAGGACAACATCATTATTGAAATAAAGTGAAGGCACAACATTCACAGTCCTTGTTTCGACATTGTGACATGATCCAATGTTTTGAAATGAAATCACATGGGAGTATTGAGCTCATTTAGCTACTTAAAAAAAATGTGCAAAGCTGAGTAAAATACATCACTTTCAAAATTGAATGCTTTATTTCAACTACATATTCCCAACTCAGTGACACTGACCTAAAGAGATAGCTATATGTGCTATATATTGGAGCCTTGTTTCAACATTGCATTATGTAAACCAAAGGAGAAAAAGGGGGTTTCAATCAATCACTAATGGCATATATGAAGTTACAGCCATGTATTTGAGCAAAGATACCTTGTAAAAGTCACAATTAAATAAGCTGAATCATAAGTGATTTCCAAGCTATCTTACATTTACCAATGTTTAGATACATCAAAAGGTAGTTACAAGTAACCACAGTGTTACATTCTTTAGCAAAGAAAGAAAGGGATTTTCCCTTTTCATCAGATGTCCAAAAGAAAAAACTTCAGGACAACAAATACAAAATGTGACAATTAAAGCCTTAAGGAACAGTCACATAAAGGCATGAGATTCAAGTTTTAAAAATATGTTACAGGACTATCATAATGTCAATAATGTTACAATCAATGCATGATATAGGAGTATTTGACAGTCCTTATGACTGAAAATAAGTTTGCAAGGGTTTTTTAAGGAAATATTCATGGTGCAGAGTTTGAAAATAGTCACCTCAAAGGATAGAGAACAATTAGATACATAGTAAATTTATTATGCACAGTACAAGGAAAGCATATCATACAAAGTAAATTTACTATGCACTATCAACAACTTGCCAATGATTGCACATCGTGAAATAGAATTTACAAAGAGCATATTTTTACTGAGTAAATCATGTATAATGAGTACTGCAGTGAAGCAATCCATATATACAAATAGAACAATAGTGAGGTAAAACTCTTGGCCATTACAAGCCACGACCTATACAGTTCAGAGCAGTGGAAAAGGTAGTGTTCATGAAGGAATGGAAAAGATGCATAGGTTTTTTCAATTATACATGTATTGTACAATAGTATTGAATCATTTTACATACCATTTCTTCTTCTTCAAGGAGCATTTTCTGGTGATGAAGTGGACTGAGATAGCTCTTATTTTAACTATAAATGATAAAATCCCAGTTTTCTTTTTCATGGTCGTGGCTGAAGGGATTATTTTTCTTCACAAACCAAAACAACAAATACCCAGAAATAGAAAGGAGAGGCCAAGACCTTCTATGAAAAAAATATGCAGAAATTTCCTTATTTCCTTCACTAAATGTACAGGAAATGCAAATATCTTCATTATCTTGTCCTCAATGATTTTCTACAGAAAATGGTAAAAGAAATACAAGATTAAATGGGGGAAATATTACCTCTTAGTTGTTGTGATAGAATACATTAAAACATGGTGAAAATCTTCATAACCAAGCTCAATAATGGCACCCTTAATCATGGAGAAAGCATCGACAATAATAAAGAGGAGAAATTATATCAGAAATATGATGCAGGTCGTGGCTTTGAGACCCTAAACTTCTTTAAAAATGGAGTCAAAATACTTTTAAATGGTGGCAAATCAACTTACCATTGAATTCTTGAGAATCTTGAACCTCACAACAGAAGACATGAGCTCGAATGGTGAAAGTTTCATGTCAAAACCCTAGCAAGCATGGTGGCGCAACAACTTGCTCCATTTTTTCTCCAAAACTCAAAGTGAAAAATGATTATGTTTTAGGGTTCGATGGATTTTTCCACAAGCCCTAAGTCGAATCATTGATATTTTTTGGCCTTTGTTTTTAGGAAAATCATTGTGAATTATTAGCTTCGTGGTATTGACTTTTAAGTCAATTAATCTAGTGTTTAGATATGGTGCCCGTGAAGCTAAAGAAGGAGTTAGGAGATATAAGGAGTGATATGTTTATATTTTTTTTCAAAAGATACTTTTGTAAGCTCCTTCATAAATTATTATTTGTATAGTTTATTTAACATTATTAAAACAATTTTATTAATTTTTTTAATAATTGTTAATTTAAACTATTATGGAGAAGAGAAGGTGAACTAAGAGATTTTAAAAGGTAACTTTCACTAACATTTTTGCATGATTTTGAAAAAATCAACAATGAGATTAAATATTAAAGGTAACAGTTACCTTAATATTTCATATTTAATGTATAAAAGGAGGACTAATACATATCAAATATTAAAATAATCAAAATGATTATCTTTAATATTTAACCAAACAGTTCTCTTTTCCCAAGATCATGCAGAAATACAAGTAAAGTGAGTTGAAGATCCAATCATGCAAAATGGAGCAAATGGTGGAGTTTTCTTTTAGTTTCACATTCTTTTTTGGGTGCTTTTGATCATCCACAACATAGAGAGGAGTTTTCAACATTTTGAGTTCAGTTTGCTTCAGTGGTGGGCCCTCTTTTCGAGGCTTTTCTTCTTTGCTCGTGAGGAAGATATTTTTACTTTCAGTGCCACCTCCATGCACTCATGATCCATTTTGAGATGCACTTCAGTTATATATAGTGTGACACGGAGTTTTGAGTTATTTTAGCTCAGTTTACAACATTGGTGGGCCTTATTTTCAGGCAATTTTGATTTTTCTCATGAATGGCTTTGGAGTTTAGATATTTTGACTTCAGTTATCTCCTCTTGGCTTTTTGAAGCCCTTTATTGTATATAGGAAAAAGACAGTCTTTTTTCCTGGGTTCTTGAATTTTTTCCTTTGCACTTTGTAGAGAGATCTTGTAACTCAATTATTTTTACACAGTTAATATATACAACAGAGCTTTACAGGTTACTTAAGGTTATTTTAGCAAAGTTTTTCCTTCGTTATTTTCTGGAAATCAATTGTCCACCTTCTCACAATTAGGTGTTTTGCTTTTGTTAGTGATATGATGTGAATTTAATGTGTTTTGAGTCAAAAACCTTTAAATTTAGATCTCATTAATGGATGCTTGTATACAAAATCTAGTTTAATCACAGGTCATAAATAGTGCCATTATTTAGTATTTATCTTTAAGTTGTGAAAGTGTTATTTCCTTCAGAAAGTATTGATTTACAGGCCTTTTTATGAAACACTTTTGTTGTTTAGTTGTTCAGTTTGAGTTGTGAAGACATATTGTATGAGATATCATTGTGAATTCAATTGCATGTTCTTTTGTCATTTAGGTGCATCACCACAATTTAAAATTCACTTTACACATTCAATTAAAGCCTTCTTCCCTTTTCCATCCAAGTAAAAGTTATTTGTTAGAAAAATCATAAAGGAAGCCGACCTATAATCCGGAGGTTAACTTTCAACATAGGGTACCCACAACCTAGATTTTTTCCCATATTACATAGGATTGCAAAGCATCTCTGCTTTCGCATACAGGTGCACTCCTGTTGATAACAAGACCAATTGAGGAATTATGAATGGGATAAGATTTCCTTAGATCCTCCACCTTTACATCAACCAATTTTCCAACCAAAGAAACAAGAGCATAAGCTTTACAAATAGACAAGGAACATAAGGCCCATGATCCTTCTGAACATCTACATGATCTATTAAAACTATCCGATATTGAGCATGATTTCTATACACTTTTACATTTGGGATTAATTGAGTTACCTCCTAAACCTAAACAATTAACAAAGAAACAAAGTGATAAAAACAGACCATATTGTGCATATCGTAGAATATTTGGACATCACACTGATGATTTTTTTGGTTTACAAGAGCTATTGAGAAAATTTTAATCCTCTAGGGATCCAACTTGATTAGAATGCACACACTTTTCTCCTTGTCATGTGATAGTTGTAGAATCATAGCATACTTACTATTACATGTATTACATTTAATGCAAATCATTTCCATATTATAAGGAGGACATTCTCATCACCTATCTCAGCTTATCCTTGTCATACATTTGGGGGGAAAGGGGTTAGATAGCCTTGTCCTAGTTTGGGACTCATTGTTGCCCCTTTGGCTAGTCATCCTCCTTCTGTATATGATGAACAAGATTGGGATGCAAATGACTTGCTTTAGGTCAGCTCACATGTGTCATACTAGCTTTATGTATTTTCATGTTCTTTGTGTGATTGCATGTGCGTAATTTGATCCCCCATATTGTGTTGCTTGACATGTCTTTATGTTTGTGAACCTACTTTGGATGACCCTTGTCACTCCATTGGTGCAAGGATACAAAGGAAGAAAATATGTTGTGACATTCTTCTATTTGTATCTTCATTCTTCTATTTGTCATAACCATTTTATTTTTCATTTGTCTTGTGTTTTCCTTTTGGGGATAATGCAAAGCATCGAGACATTTAGGTCTCTTCCATGTTGAACCAAAAGGCTTCTCCTTTTTTTCTCTCTGGGTGATCCCACAATAGTGGTTTTAAATTTTTGGCCAAACTAGACACTAAAATTATTATTTTTAACTAAATCTTGACATTCGGGCACCTATAGTGGCTAAACTGAGGAATTTGAAGATGATGCAAACTAGAGTCTCATCAAATTTTTTTGTAGATTCTAAAATATTTTTTTCAAAATTTTGGAATCAGATTGCACTTCTTTTTCCATCTCCCACAAAAACTGGACTTTTTTCAGAAAACAACATTTTTAAAAAGTGATGCACAATAACATATAACTTTTTTTCCATGAAGGATAAAAATCTAATTCTTTGAATTTAGATTTTTAACTCCGATATCTAGTGCTTCCACTTGGTTAGATAGTTTTTTATTGAATATTTTTCTTTAATCAAGTTTTGAAGTCAAACCAATTACAATTCAAACATAGTGCAACCGTATAACGCATAACTTATTTTGTATATATCAAAATTCAATTTTTTTTGTTGGATTAGGGACTTCAATATCTGGTGCACTCATATTTTTCAATTTTTTTTGATAATCTGCTATTTTTCCACATGTGCAGAACAAAGACCTTCATTTTTGATGAAAAACCTATGTTTAATAAAACTAAAAAAACAAATACATAATGAAACCAAAACATATTAAAATTATATTGTTGGATAGCTCATTCTGAGGACTACCTGATTCTAGTTGGGTTTCTGAAGAATCCTCCATTTTCATCCTCAAACCAACCTTTGAAGCGTAAAAAATTAGGTTTTGTTTGTGTCTGAGGGGGAGAATCAGGGTTTAGGGGGGTTCGAAGAAAACCACCTTGATTACATGTATTTTGATTTCTTTTTGGGTGGAAAAAGCATTGAATGGGTTCACTCGAACCCTAGTTCGAGCGAACCCATTTTTGGTTTGTGCGAACCTTCAAGTTCGTACGAACCCCCAAAATCAAAAATTTGTCATTTTTTCTCAATTTTCCTTCCTCCATCAAATTGTAAACCACTATTGTGGCTTCACCCTCTATGTGTCATTCTTCCTTTGTGCTTATTGTTCCATGAGTTATTTGGGTCAATTATATCATTGTAGCAAAGACATATGCTGACCCCAAATTCATGGATCCCTTATGTGTTATCTTAGGATTGCATATGGGGGGAAACTTCCTTTTCATGACGTAGCTTTATTTGGAAACATTTGTTTGGCATAGGGATTTCCAAATAATCTCTCATGACTCTTTCATCTATTGTCATTTATCCTGTATTCTACTTTAAAGTAATTGCTCACAGCAGGGTGTTTAGCAATTCCTTTAAAGTGGGGAGCATTATGCCTCCCACTTATTGCTTGCTTGATGACATGACCTTCATTCAAAGTGTGATCTTATTTCGCATGATGTATCTTCTTGTTAGTGACATTGGATTGATGTCCTTCAAGAGCATGACCTTTCTTGGCATATGGAATTTCTCTTAGTGGTAATGTTATGGCTTGCATTCCCTAAGGTACAAATCTTTTATCCCTCGACTAGTCCTCTCTTGATGGTGATATCGAGTGTGATGTTACCTAAAGTGAAACCTTTCATGAACTAAGAAAAACCCCTTTGATTATTCTATTATCTTAAACCAAAAATTTTGGTCACTAAGCATAACACAACTTGTTTGGTGGTGCCTTTGTTTCATGAGTGTCTAGCATTAACAACTTGCTATCCCTATGATTGTCGTATGTGGCACCTTATCAAAGTTATCAAGGAGTATAATTTTTGGTATGGTTGACGTATGAGATCCTGTAGACTTGGCATGACTTGCCCAAATGTCACCACTTGTTTTGTGGGTACACATCTAGTGTATATTGGACTGCAGTAGACCTTGTGTGTTTCTCACTTGTTTAGGCTCACTGAGTGTATATCGGACTACACTCGTGAACATGTTTTAATGGCCACCTTGCATAACAAAAATTTCTTTCTTATGGTTCCATGTGAGCGTGTTTGATGGACGTAGCATAAAACAACTTTCTAGTTCATCTTTTTGGCATTAATTTTGACATTGTATGATTTTGTATCTTGTGTTGATGCTACATTCATATGTATTTTTGTGCCTTTGTTGGTTTTTCCATGGGATCTTTGATCCTGGGGGATTGATCATCCTCATTGATCGTAGTTATCTCATCTTTCCAATAGTTGTACAATTAGACCTCTCTTGACTTATTTGTCTACTTTAGTGTGAGTTTGAGTGTGGGATCATACTCTCACTAAAGTGGGGGCTAAATGTAGTGTTGAAAAATGTACTCCTTTACATTTTCACACTATGTTTGCATCCCCTTAATTAATTGGACTTAATTAAGCTTCTAATTGCATAAATTATGCATTCCTAAGCCTTATTATTGTCGTTTTCCAAAAGGGAAACCAACATTAAACAAATGCTAAAATTATTTTAAACACCTTGGAAATTATGTGTCCTTAAGTCCTAGGTCCCAATTTTTTTTTGATGAATAGTTATAAATCTATATTAAATTAAAGATAGAAATACATATTCACAAAAAAAGGTGGGTGGTAGAAAGGTAGGTAGGTCCCAATTTTTAAAATATGTTTTTGGCAACATTTTAATGATTCAAATTCAAGTTTCAAATGTTGGCTTATAGAATCTAATTTTTGGGAAATTAGATACACCTATAAATACATAGTTATTTTATCAATTCAAAGGCTAAGACTTCAAAAGATCAATCCTGAGAGAAAATATTATTGTCAAGAGCATTGAAGAGAAGATTTATCAAGCATCCATAGTAGAAAATCAAGATCATATCATCATGTCAAAGTTATGTGTGTTCATATTATGTTTTGGAGCTAAAATTGTGATGTAGGTTTCAAGCATTCAAGCATCAAATCAAGAAATCATTCAAGCCAATTCAAGCAAGGTAAAGCTCCTTGGAGAGATGTTTTAGAATTTAGTCCTCTAAGGGCAGCCATTGAGGGTTTGGTGAGTTGTGAAATAGCATTGTTCATTCATCATTCCTTACATTTTTTTCATTTTTTTGTTATCAAGGTTTAATTACCAAAACGAGGTCTAACCAAGACAAACCCCTATTCACCAAAAACAAAAAAACTTCCCTCTCTTTGTGTGTGCAAATTTACAGGTGAAGGATTGAAGATTGATCAAAAGTGAAATTTTGTAAAGTTTTCAAAGTTGACATCAAAGTTGTCAAGCCATGAAAACTCATTTACAAAATTTATTTGTGACTTTTCGATAGTGGAATCCAAAGGAATCAGGAGTGCAAATATAGGACCAGAGGACTGTCAAATCAGATTTTGGATCCTTGTAAAAAGGCCCATTCACCCTAGGGAGAATATGTCCCAACATGACACTCAACAACCATTTTTGGTGATAGGTGCATATTAATTTCCTCTTCTTAGAACTACCTAAAAGTTGTAATTTTTGTTTGTGCTATCCTTTATTTCCAAATTTCAAGTTTTAGATCACATAGTTGAGTTCATTAGGCATTTTATTTTATCTCCCCAAAGTGCATTTCAGTCATATTTGTCATTTTTTGTCATAAAGGAAATAGTAGATCCTGTCATAGGGTTGATTCACCTAAAGGTTGAAATTCAATCCTACCTTTGGGAGATCTCTTTTCCTAATGAAATTAGAAGAAATATAGTCGTATCACCTTCCTTTGATTCCACATTTATCACCTCCAAAAACCACCTCCAAGTTTTCTTCATTTTAGGTACCTATCAAAAAATTAATTGTGTAGGGATCTACATCAAAGAATCTAGGTAGAATCTCTACAAAATATACTACAATGTTGGAATAAGCTTCACAAATATGTAGGTTTTCTTGATTAATTTTCTTTTATTTTTATTAGGTTGTAGTATTTTTAGGTTACCCAATAGGGTACTACCTACACAAGCTTATTGAGCCTTGTTCCATAGGGTATAATGGTTTGGAACTCACAAGTGACAAGCAACCACTAGCAAGGGAAATATTTTTCAGTTCCACAACCACTGCCAACCTTACCACCCTTTGTATCAATTTATATACCTTATAGATACCTTTCTATTGTACAACTCACCATTAATGGTTCTTCTCAATGACACTTCTTAGTACCCTGACCTCTTAGCCCTTGAGATATTTCTCTACCATTGTGAAACCTCTTTTTCCTATAGATAGTGATTTTGAATTTTATATTAATACTTTTCTACATGTATGAAGATAGTTTTTCAAAATCTAATGGTGGTTTCCGTGATTAAGATAAAATATTATTTTAGTAGGAGTATATTTCGTTAGATAGTATTGGATGATGTCATGTTGATATCAACATCCTTCCCCATAATTTATCCTCTTCAACATTGATAGCTTGATTGTCACACCTAGACTTTAGAGGCTCCATTCTCAATCATATGTGCTCATTTTTTCAAGAAATTATTTTTATTTGGGATAATTTTTTAGGAGCTTCATAATGATGTAGATGGTTCTTAACTTTGGTATCTTTTTTTTTTAGAAATTATAGTTTCTCAAAGGTTTTGTTGGCTCATTCTCATTTTTATAACTTTTAAGGCTTCATTTTGGCTCATGTAGACTCCTTTTCAAGTGTCATTTTAAAGTGCATGATTTTTCATATACCAAATGGTGGTAACTTTGGTTTATTCTTATTCTACATAAAAATTATGATTCCTATTTTTTGGCCTCTTAAGGAATTTGTATTCATAAGATCAAGTCCACTTTTACACAATGGAAAATTGAAAACTATGATCACACTAAGTATAAAGTGTCATCATAATTTGTTGAAGGGTGTCATAATTATGTTATTTCTATTAGTACAGGTTTTTAATTTCCTAGTGGGATATTTAATTTTCCATTAATTATAGGTTTTTCCTACAAATTTATTAAGCTTTCTTAGGATAATAAAATGAGTTAATCATTTAATAACTAGGAAATAAAGTGATGAGTTGTCTCCACCTTTTAAGGGTGGAGTATTTACTTTTTCATCACTTTATTTAATGTTGGTGGTTATTAGTGGTCAATTCTTATTATTTGATTTGCCACCTCTATCATCTCCTTAGTTCTATATAAACTCACTACCTTGCTTGCATTTTTCATCTTGGAAGCTCTTAATGCAATTATGTCATCCTAACATTGCATATCTCTTAGAGTTTTGGTATACATTATTTGTGTTTTTCTATTTTATGTATTTGAATTTCTCTTAAAAATTTCCTTGGGTTATTCAATCTATTTTAGATTTCTAACATAGTATCAAAACTTTTGTTTTGAGAAATCTAAGTTCTTATATTCCTAATTGAGAGATTGAGATTTTCATTTAAAAATCTTGTAATTTCCCATATTCTCTTCTCTTGCATTTTGAACAATCTAGAGAGTCAGAAAGGGTTTGCAAAGATTCAATAACCTCTTCATATTGCATATGTTTTTTTGTGGGATCCCTGGGTGATTACAACATTTTTGTTTATACTGGCAACATTTTTTACTATTCCAACACATCCAGGAGGCTTGAGAAAGTCAAGATTGACTTTCATTTTGAATCCAAATTGGAGATAATTTGACATAGTTGCAAATAAGGGTTTGAAGCTTAGGTCTATTGAATTGATTTTTATAGGATCATTTTTAGGCAAAAAGGACCTTGTCATTGCATTCAAGAGGTCGAGGAGATGAATTTTGATATATAATTCACCCATATATGGTGTCAAGAGTTGTTGAGGAAAAAAAAGAATTCCCAAGGATCCACACGCCCCTCAGGTTGCAGGTCGTACGATTTAAAAAATAAATGATTTTGTATAATTTATTTAAAAAAATGTTTATTAAGTGCAAAACACTAAAATCATATCACTTAGCGCATAGGATAAATGATTGCATAAGGGGTTTTATAAACCTCACGAACGAGTAGTCCGTAGAGTGACCATAGCCACCTATGACTATCAAAGTCGTTGCAGATTTAAGCTGCAGTCATTGTAGGCAATTAAGGTAAAACATAACATTTTTTTTATTGATTGTGACCTAGTCATTTATAAACTATGGCCACATTTTCTATTGACTGTGAATTGATCTACCCATTCGCCACCATTCCATCACTCAATGGCCACTAGGGTTCTCCACTAGGCCAAATTGGGCCTTTTTTCAAACTTGTATAACTTTTCACCACAATATTAGATTTTTAAAAATGAGATATTGCCAGAAAGCTAAAGATGAGAAATTTCCATCCACATAGGTATTGAAAATATTTTTTTCCATTTTTGCTAGATATTTTAGGTTGAAGCTATTTAAATTGTTAATTTCTAAAATAGGCCTTAACTTTCACCTTGGTGCTCTAATTTTTAGAATCGAATAGGTGTTGGAAAGGTGATGAAGAGAACTACATATTTATAAGGATAATTTTTATAGACTTTTTTCTCAAGTTACTTTTGTATTAAAATTTGTAATTTTAGCTATATTGAGCCTATTAAGCATTGTATCTTGGAAAAAGGCTTTGTAAATGCACTAAACTATAAACTACCAACCTTATAATATTTGGGAGGGGTGATTTTTGATACTAGTGAAAAGGGTGAAGGTGTTCTTTGCATTCTTGTGTTCACTTTATTTCCACACTTTCTTTTGCATCTCTTCATCATGGCTTCAACAACAATTCCTATTCTAATTACATACAACCATTTTGAGTGGAAGTCTAAAATAAAAATTCATTTAAGAAGTCTTGGTTTGCATACAATAACAATGGGATTAGAAACTAAACTTACAAAAGATGAAAAAAATCCTAGGTGGTTTAAGAGATGTGATGAAGTATATGAAGCATTGTGTTTGTTTCTATCTCCCTGATTTGCTCTTTCAGATAAAACATATTTTTGGAACTCAAGGTTCTATGAGGGTTCATATGTTGTAAAATGAAATAATCAGTTCAAGTCCGATCAACTTCAACACAATTCAATATTTCTTCACAAAATTGAAATCACCAAGGCTACAACTATAACAATGTGGAATTGATAAGAACTATGAAAATTGATTCTAAGTATTTTCTCTAAGCTAAGTTCTGAATATTTAGTGTTTGTTTCTACCTTTTATACTACTAAGGATGCATTTGGTTCCAAATTCACCATGCCATATTTGGATGATTTTCCTAATTCTCTCACACGGGAGAAAGATAAGCTAATCCAGATGGGCACTCTTAAGCCTTTGAAGTCACATGCCTTGGCATCCAACCATGGCACAAATGAATGAAGAGGAAAAAGGGGTAATAAGGATAATAAACAAAAAAAAAAAAGAGAATTTTTTCATTTTTAACACATCACAAGAAAAAAAAAAAGTTAAAATCAAACCATTATAAATCTCATAATTCTTCCAAATGAAATAAAGAGAATTTGAGTTGCATTTCATAAAATAATATCATCATTGTAAATGAAACAAAGCATAAGTATTTCAATGATTTTCTCATATACATATATTCCTCTTCACTTGGAGGAATCAATCCTTCTAATAGAACATCTTTTCTACGCTAAGATATAAAACTTTAACTTCTTAAAATCAATGATACATTAAATACTTTCAATTATACTTCCATTTCAAGTTTCAACAAGAATTTCAAAATGTATATACATAAATAACGGGCTTCACAAGCCAAGTCTGAATGATACATAAGTACATCAATAGCAAATAATCTTGGATCCACCAACCGCCGTGACACCTTGGTCTTCTTGCGAGCTGGGGCCAAGAATGTGATTCAGGCGCCTTTTCCGCCCAACCACGAAGTCCATGACTTCCCCGGGTCCCTTCCTAACTCGAAGGAATCCCCGGCCCTGCATAAAGGAGCCTAGCAACCCGAAACGGTAAAACAGGAGGGCACTCTCGGTGCGTGCCTGATGCCTATATGCATTTCTAACATGAAATAAACACATTTCTTGCAACAGGAGGTGGCAGAGACTCAAATAAATTTCTAGGCTTTTAAAATAAACAATCCATCTATTTCAATGGTACAGTGCTTGGCCAAGCAAAATAATAAATGGTAGAATTAGAAAAGGTAATACTACCGTCTCTGTTCGCCCACCTTCGGCACCCTGTCCCGGAAGTTACCATAGTGCAGTAAAAATAATACTTAACAGAAACTTAATACATTTTCAAACAGGCTTCCATCATTTAATCAATTAAAAGAAGTGAATTTTCAGTACATTCTTTATATTTCAGTTGTAAGATGTCATTTATCCTTTGGTAAGTGTCCCTTTTTTTAATTTGGATAAAGAACATATATATATATATATATCTTGATAATTTTCAGTGCACTAATTGATAGTAAGAACAGTGTTTTCAGTTTTCCATATGCATTTCTATTCTTACAAGCTCAAGCTGACTGACAGTTTTAATTCCCTATTTCATTACAGGATACAGAGTAAAATAATATACTGATACAATGCAATTTTTATTCAAAAATTCTGAGGTTTGGAAGATAATCTTTCATTCACATTTCATGTTGTATTCTTTTAACATATTCAAGGTACTTTCCAGTCTATATGGTGTCTCAAAAAAAACACTTCTGTTCTTGTTTCAGGTTTTAGCAATTCAGAGATATTTGTATATATTCAACAGAATTCATTTCACTTTCTGATACATGGCTTTTCAAGACAATTCTGTCCTTGCTTCAGATTTATCAATTCAAAGGACAGAATTCATACTACTTTCTGTTACATGGCTTTTCAAGATATTTCTATCCTTGCTTCAGATTCAAAGATATTTATAAAACAGAATTCATACTACTTTCTGTTACATGGCTTTTCAAGATATTTCTGTCCTTGCTTCAGGTTTATCAATTCAGAGATATTTGTTTATATATTCAACAGAATTCATACTACTTTTCTGGGAAAGAGTTTCCTGTTTCAATTTGTATTTGGCATACAATGCATGGGTATCTATATTATATATATATATATATAGGTATACATATATATGTATATATATGTATGTATGTATGTGCAGTCATTTTGTATATGCATACATATATATATATATATATATATGTGTGTGTGTGTGTGTGTGTGTGTGTGTGTGTGTAGAAATTCATGTTCAGCTGTATAAAATTCGAAGTAAGAAATTCTGGTTTTCAAATTTGTGAATTTACTGGCCGTGCATAATTAACAGGGTATTTTACATGGTTTCCTTACTGGCATTGAGCGACCAAAAGGGCTCAGGAAAGCCCTTGCCCCTCCCATGGGGAGGGGGCGGGCTGTGTGGGCTCGTGCCCTCCACAGGTCGCGGCCTGTGGAGGGCGCGAGCCTCCACAGTCCACGTCCTTCCCATGGGGAGGGCAGGGGACTAATCCCCAAAGCAATTCAAACTCAGAAAAAAAAGAAGACAAAGACATTCGCCCAGTATAATCTGCATTCGGGTTTACCTCAAAAACATTTTGGTTTTCATTTAGATGACAGAATTTTTAAACAAACAGATACAGAGACATGTAATTGCACTTGAGAAAAGAATGCAGACTTGCCACAGAACGAAAACCCTATTTCTGAAGAAGGAATGTGTATCTTATAATTGCAACACAGAATAGTATGCTGTTACCCAGATTTCAAAACGAAATTGGAAAGGAATTCACAGTTGTTTGTACTCTAAAACAGGGGATAATTCAATTCCTTACTGCAGTTCTTAAAATAAAGATAAAAGAAGGCATAATGAAGAGAACCTGGCAAGATTTGGATCTATTTGCTGATGTTCCACAGTACCTCTTTTTAATTTCCTCTGTTCCAGAGCTCTGCGATGTCTACAATCTAAGTCTTTTTCTCTTTCTTAAAGCCTCCTCCTCTTTTTCGAGGATCATGCATGCATTTCCAGTTGACAGCAGTTTTTGCAAGGATTGCCACATGCCCAACAATTTGTTGGTTTTGAGACAGAATTTTCCAGAGCCCAATGCTCTCTCGGGCTGTTCATTCTTAATTCTTTTGGAAGAAAATTGACCATATATCCCAAAACAGATTTATTTATATCCCTTTTATGCAATTATTAAAAAAATTCATTTATGCAAAACAGATTTATTTTATGTTTATTCTTTTATTTAATTTGTTTTAATTTTTAAATACATTTCTTTTAATCAAAATATAGATTTAACCCTTTTTGCTCAAATTTATAATGAGAAATAAGGAAATAGAATAAGCCATATAATTTCATGATCTAATTTAACCATATTTCAAATTCGCTATGCTAATCATTTCACGCAATCATATTGTAAAAACGAACATGATCTAATGCAGCTACATGATGTAAGTGGTGTGTGCATAACCGAGAGTTTTCTCCTCTTCTACCCTGTCGAGAAGCTAACCTCCTTTTCCTCAATCACACTCTTGGCCTTCGATCTCCTTGGCCTTCGATCACCTGCCACTCAGATGCACTCAGGCGTGCAAAACAAAAGAGTATCAGTAACCATTGTAGGAACAATAATTAACTCAACATTTATATGAATGCATTCATAATTCTTGAAAGAAAACAATTATATTAAAGCATTGCTCTTAACACATATCATACTTCGTATATTAAATCTCATAAGGTCATGATCAAACATTATCTAAATAAGTCATGGTCAAACTAAGTCAATGGTCAAAATAAGTCAAGATCAAAATAAGTCAATGGTCAAGATAAGTCATGATCAAAATATGTCAATGGTCAAAATAAGTCAATGTATGAGACGTGGCCGGATAATAAATAAAAAATAGCAAAGAGAAGAAGGATCATAAATCAACTTCTCCAAAAGCAACTAATGAGCCATCTTCAAAAGGCGACAAGCCTAAGAAAGAGAAGGTCAAATGTGCCTATTGTAAATGACCTGGTCATGATGAGCACAAATGTTTGAAGAAACAAGTAGATCACTTGACACACATTCTTGAAAAGAATAATCTTAGTGTTCTTGATTCCATCAAATAGTGTTCAGATGAGGGGTCTCACAAGGCCAAAGACAACAACAATGGGAAAGGAAAAGGTGAGGCTCTTGTAGTAGTTGCTTCTTTACCATCCACATGGGTTCTTAATTCGAGTGCTTCACACCACATGGATTCTTCTGAGGACGATATTATATCTTTGGAGTTGTGTTAGAGACAACTTGGATTTTGGTCTATATTTCTATAATTTTCTTGAAATTGAAGATTTTTGGGAAGATTACAAGGATGGTTATGAGGTTCACAAGAGAGATTGGATGAGATTTAATTTGAAGCATATCAAGAAGTTTGATTGGAATGTGGAATGGATTGAAGATGATGCAACATATTTAATTGATCCCATATACTTTGAAAAGATTCAAGTGCAACCTCTACCACCTATTGCTTGGGCAGAAGAATAAGTTAGATATATTGAAGACATTCCTGTTCATATCCTCAGGAGATTGGAAGATTGGTTTAGGTGAAAAGGCATCATAGCCACAACTATGATACCTTCAATAAAAGACGATTCATTGAGGAGAAAAAGTGACAAACAAGAAGCTTCTTCTTCTTCTCTTTTCCAACCTTCCATTATGATCTCCAACTCTCAAAAAAATGTGCAAGGATGTGGTGATGATGAAGATCCTTCTAAGAAGATTGATCTCAAAAGAATATACAGGGATGATCCAAATATTAGAAAGAAAAGATCAAAGCCAAAGGAAAGAACATTGAATCCTATACATGAAGAAATTGAAGAGCAAGAGCCTATGGATTCTCAAGCTTATCTTGGTAGAAAATAACAAAACAAAATTATTTCTTCTTTTTTTCTCATCATTTCTCTACACCATGATGAATCTAATTCTAATCTTGTTACAAAACCTTCAACCTTGTCGATTGTTAATGTGATTATGAGAGATACTTCTTTTTCAGTCATCTCCAATCCACTTGCATCTTTTGATCCATCAATTTTAGGTACCCCAAGTTATTCATAGAGTCTTACTACTTCATGTTTGAAAAATAGATTAGAAAAGAAGATGTGTCACTTAGTTGATATTTCTAGAGTTTGATATTGTTACTAATCTAATTTAGAGGTCTACAAAAGCAATAAAGACTAAAGTTGCATCAAGATTGGCAATTGATTCTTTTAGGAAATATGTGTGTTGAAATGGCTCAACCAATTTCAAATAAAATTATGGATGAAGTTGATGAGAGTGATTTTAATATCACTGAAGTAGATCTTGGCCCTTTGACACATGTAGGTAATATTCATAATTTTTAGGTCTTTGCAACCAAGTTGATTCAAAGGATGGAAAAGGAGAAGAAAATGAAAATCTCAAGAAACATGTGTAAATTTTTACTTCATATCTCAAGTCTATTCATGTGGACACATCTACCTTGCCCATAGATTAAACCCCCACTTTTACAATTCCTATTTTTGAAGGAATAATTGAGAAAGGAATCATAGAGGGTGTGCAAAAATATCAATCACATGGGAAGGTAATGGAAAGGTGGGTAGATCAGATAAAGGTAGAAGCTTTGGACTTCATCATAAAACTAAGGAGGTTTTTGATAAGCAAGTGTTCAAAAGGAAGAGGTCACCAAAGAACTAAAAAGAAAGAGAGAGGAAGAGGCAATATGGCAGGGAATTTTGAAAGATCTCAAGGAGATGAATCAGATGAGTTTTGATGATTTGATCATTGAAAGGATTTTCTCAAATATTGATAACAATGGCTTTGACATGTGGTTTTAGAGCGTGAAATGGAATCTTGTAACAATTAGTCAAATTTTGACAAAGTAGGAAAATCTTTTAGCGACCTGTGAATAGATAAAGATAAAGGCTCAAA
This sequence comes from Sequoia sempervirens, assembly GCA_007258455.2. NCBI lineage: Eukaryota > Viridiplantae > Streptophyta > Pinopsida > Cupressales > Cupressaceae > Sequoia > Sequoia sempervirens. Next base: position 16,916 of record VDFB02374759.1, on the reverse strand, counting down.
GATACAATTGAAGAAGATGAAATTTAGGTTTTGGATATTTAGGTGATCAAGAATAAATTTGAAGATATGATCAATGTTGAATTATTCAACAAACATTCTTTCAGTGTGGAGGCGATGAAGAAATCAAGTATCATTTCTACCACTCTCAGTATGTGGGATAGTCGCCCACTTGATTATTGCTAGAATTTGGAGGGTATTTAGAAAATTCATAAAAACTAAAAATTGAGAATGAGCAATGTGATCATTCCTAGGAACAAGATCCTAGCTCAAGTTCTCAAAGTTTATAGATTTTTTAGAGAATTCTTTCATTCAAAAGCAACTTACAACCCACAAGACTTCTACAAAAGGTGTTAAAGCTTATGCAGATGGGAGAGGAGTTTCTCAATAACTTCAATTACACATGTTCCTATTACTTTTCTAAGTGTTAAGTCAAGTTTATTATATTTTAATGTTATCTTTTTGTAAAAATAAGCCTTTTTTGTGTGAAAATTAAGAGATTTCTAACTTAATAAAGTTATTTTTATTTTCTCTCAAATATTGCAAAAAGGTAGTTACCCGGATAGTTATAAGTTTGTTATGAGTTAGTTATTGAGGAAAATCCTATATATACAAGGCTTATACTATTGTAAAGGGATTTTTTGAAATTTTCACAAGTTTGTATAAGGGTATTTTCAAAATTATGCAATTATACAAAGAAATAGAAAGTATTCTTGAAGGTGCATTCATGGTGTTTTCTATGTATTATCATTAATCTTTTCATATGTTAAGTTATTCATAATATTTGTAATCCTAAATATTATTTGTGAATGCGAATGGTCAATCTTTCATGAATCACATTTGGGACATTTTTTATTTCTTGGTATCTCGATTTGAACATGTTACCATTTTTAAAATCTAAAAATCATTATGAAGATCCTATGCATAGTCTATGATCTTGGTAATGAGCTTGTTTAAGTTTATTTTCATTTCTATTTAAAAATAGAAATAAGAGTATATGAGGGAGTTTTCCCTCTCAAATGCAGAGGAAGATTGTTGTTTCACAAGCAATCTCTCCAACTATTGGAGCATTATTGTCACTTTCCATTGGATGAGTCAAGTATCATTTCAAGTGCCAATTCTCTTACCAACATCATATCTATCAAAAACCCTACCCACCCTTATATTGACATTGAGGTTTATAATTTTCACTTTTTTAAATATGATATTGCTTTACCTTTGTTGTATTGTTATGTGTGCCTAAGATGTCTCATTTAAACCTAATATTGTTGTCTATTCAGGGTGGCCATATTGGGATCCAGTTAGGTGACTAGGAGGATTATGACCATGATGCACTATCATGATCCCTCCTAGTAGCATTCATTTTTTGGTATGAAATGGAATTATTGTTGATCAATTGATAAATTTAGACATGATAACGCATGATGTTGATAATGTTTTTTGATGATTGTTGTGATTTCTATTATTCATGTTTATTGATCTAAACATCTATGTACTATAATAATTTAGCCCTTTGTGGATTGTGTAGGGTCACTCAATGGATATGATACGAAACTTCCATAGTGACCACACTAGTGATTTCAAGATACCATACATTATTTACTTGAAAGAGTGCATCACTCATCATTAGTGCAAGATGAGATATTAATTGATAGTATGATATATTGGTTGAATTATTATTTTTGTTATTTACAAGTAACATGATGATTCACATTTAACAACCCTATGTGCTGGAGCTATGACTTAGAATAAGGGTTGCTAGCCCAAGCAACATGGCCAACACTAGATTAGAAAAACAAGTTCAAATCTTAATCCATATGATGTAAGCAAGAATAACAATTTAACATAAGACATTAATGTTAAATCTTTAGTTAAGTTCTAAAATATTGATTATAAATAAATAAGAAAACTAACTCTAGCATTTTCTTTTATAAAGTTGGAGAGAGTCACGATAAAACAAGTATGTGACAATTATTGGTATGAAATTTCTTAATTTAGGTATCAATGATCTTTACTTGTAGGAAGACATACTAGATTGGTAGTCATTATGTTAATTTAGCTCTTTTTGCATGGTGGGTTTTCACTCTACTTAAAACATCATTCAATTCAATAGTTCAATAGTCAATAACAATTTTACACCTCATCCACATCAAAATGTGATAAATGTTTATCTTATTTTATTGACTAAAATTAACCTTTAATTGTAGAAGATAATATTTAAGAATAACTATAATGAATTCGATCTATTGAATGCATCATCTTGTTGAAGCTTGTTGTTTTCAAGTGATCTTGTGCTGTGGAGGAAAAAGGAGTGGACTCTCGAATAGTGCAAGGCTCCCTAGGAAGTTGCAAAGGAAATATTTGGTAATCCATATGTTGGTTGCTAGAAAAAAAAGAAAGACTTTGGGAATCGAAGAGAACTGAGTTTAATAAGGGTAAAATTGGGTAACAATGTCTCAATTTTTTGATAACCAGGCAAGACCTTAACTGACGAAACTTTGGAATGGTGAAACTTTCAATGATATTATGGGTACAAAATAATACTAGAATGGTTTTCTATCTTTAAAATTTAGTTCATTAAGCATGCTTTCTATAAAATATGCTTTCATGGAGCAAACTTAGCTAATACATATCATTATCAATCTAGTGTATTGTGCTCCATCGCCTGTAGTAATGTCTTATTCCCAAGAAATCTTTTGTGAGGAACAACCCTTATTAGTAACCTATTGTTGATCAAGATTGTTATTGGACCACGGAGATAATTCATTGTTAATAGTGGAGATTTTTTTTAGTATCTACCAAAGCATGTCTCCCTAGTATTGTTGGGTTTTAAAGGCATTAATGCTCTATGTTCTTTCTTATTGTAGAATTGGGTATGTCCTCTATATATTTTTTTAGGGTTTTGCTTTGTAGTTGTGATATTGGCTTATATTTTAAAAATAATTTATGTTTGATGGTATTGTATTTGATAGTTTATTGGTCTTAATTTTGTTTGGATTGTTATACATTTTTAATTTTTCATAGTTTTAAGATGGTATTCAAATGACTATTATTGAATTTATAGTTATATATTTTGTGTATTATAGAAATAGGAATGAAGAAAGTGGTATTTCAAAATGTATCTTTGAGTGATAAGGATAGATGAGTATTGTGTCTTTGCCTTCCCCTTCATTATTCATTTCAATAATTGTGTAAGATTTAAGTTTTATTTTTAAAACCTCTTCATTATTCATGATATTTTGACCTCGAACAAGAACTATGACACTATAACCCTCTAGCTCTTTGATAATGAATTGATGATTTGAATGAAATGATTTATTAGGTGTTATTGACTTCAAAATTTTGGTGAGTCATGAACAAGAACGGTTTATGTTTTCTTCCTTTCTGTTAGTGGGGTATAAGTTGATTTTTCTATGATGCTTTGAAATTATTAGGTTATCATTGGTGAATCCTTGAATAAGGATATGCGTGTTCATATGAAGTTTTTTTCCTTTGGATTTGGAAACAAGTCTTAGTCCATTTTGGTTTAAATAGTTTCCCCAACCTATAAAATTATAATTTATTTATTTTTCTTTGGTAATAAGAATTGATTTGATAAAATCCTTAAAAGGGCCTAAAAATGTTGGTAATAAATCTTGAATTTGATATAGAGGTAAATTTTCACATGAACTCCTACACATTTAGTAAATTCACTATACATTATCATGGTGCATTGTATTAATAGGTATATAATCACTATGTAATGATTAATGACAAATTATGGTAGCACCTTGATCATTATTTGTCTAATTTGTACCACTAAGGGAAAGCTACTAGGAGGACTAAGTGTAGCTTTTAAATAAAGTTTATCAATTGTGATACTAGACTATGATTATGGTATCATTAAATGTTGTCCATATTCTGATTCTAGTATGATATCACCTAAGGTCAGAGCATATGAACATCATATTGATTTTATGTAATTCATGCATATTAGAGTAGGGTGATGTTATACTAAATATTATAACAATCTTGACTTCCATGGTGATCTTTGAACATTATCACTTGAACATGAACTATACATGGGAATGAAATCACTTGCATGTATATATGTGAGACACCATAACTATACCTTGACTATGTCATTGGGTAACATTAAGAAAATAAAAAGAATACATAAAAGTACTTGAACTTGGAAAGAATAATTATGGCACTATAAGGATTGATCATTACTTTATTAATTAATAGTATTGAGTGGTATTATTATTCTTACCAATGGGCCATGAAATATTGAATGTTGTGATAATTGGCTAGATGATCTATTATTGTGTTTCTAGGACTACATAAGACTGATCCCATTGGGCATAGGTGTGTATGCAATCTTGTGGAAAAGGAAGTCAAAACTAAGTCAATAGGGGGGTGCCTTGGGAATAGATTTGGCTTTGGGTTCTTAGTTTCTTACATGCTCTTTATTGGTTATTATGAGTACTTGCATTTACACTGAATTATTATGATATCCTTAATCTTTATTATCACCTATGTCAATATCCTGATTATAAGGTTTTTTTTTTTCACCCCTTTCTTATGGAATGACTCTTGGTAGGTTATGGCTTAACAGATGTTAGAATGAGATCCTCTTTAACGTAACCAAAATTATATTTGTTTTCTTGATTTTTATTGATAGATATCTTGTTAAAAATTGTGTTATTTGTGTGCAAGCATAAACTTGATCATCAAATAAAAATGTTACAAAATCTTGGGTAAGGACTTGGCCAATCTTGAATATTACCTATATAGCTAATATATTTGGTAATATATATGTTGGATGAATAAAAAAATATTAAATTTTAATTTATGTCATCTTTGTTATATTTGTGCATATGACTCATTATCTCATAATTTTGTGAAGGTAAATGCTGAGGGGTGTTTTGACACACTCATCAACATCCAAGTAGAACATCAAATGTACCACCTCTCTTAAAAGGAAACCAACCTCAAGAGATTGATAACCCCAAGGTCCCTTTTTGTCAGATCTTGATAATGTTGGATAGTCCAATGGCTTATATAGTTGTACTTGTATGATGGGCTAATGATAACCAAGTGAACATGTGGTTAATTGGACTAGGATGTCAACAAATAAGATAAATAATGTATAAACAACTAATCAAATCACCTATTGCACAAAATGAACACTTTCAACACTATAACAACAATAAGACAACTTGTAAATATGATAAATCTAGTCTATAACAAGTTGTTAAAAATAAGATCCTTTTCTAACCCTAACCTACTCCTAAACTGACCAGATCTACAAAAAAAATAAAAGATAAGGGTTTAGAAAGCAAAAATAAAATAAAAATAAAAAGGACCGACTTTGCATCTAATTTACTATTCCTTTTCTTGAAATTTTATTAACTTACAATGCCATAACTAGTATTCCACCCAATTATGAACATCATAAATGCAACATCCTAAGGAATTTTATGACTTTTAAAAAGTGGTTTTTATATATGCCAATTAAAAGTTAATTTGTATCATTTGGGTATTAGAATAAATTACATATTTGAAAACTAAACTCAAAATGATGCATTTTACGTCACTAACATTTTTTTAAGATTCTATGTGTAAGTGTTTCAATTTTTTTGTCCAACTGTTGACAAATTTTACAAATCAAGAAAAACACATCTACTTTTTGAACATTTTGTGGACTCAAGTTCTTACACCTACCTGCAAAGTGCATGCACATGCAACGCACATGGACATTCAAAACTCACACCTATCATAACAACTTTCTATTTTGGACTCTCTCATTGACTTGAGTTAACTTCAACAAATGGGGCCCACTTGCCATGCAAGTCTAACACCTCTCAGAGTCAACTCTCACATAGTGAAATCATCGATTGCACATAATTAATCAAATAGCAAAATAAATAAATATGAATTAAATAATCAATGCTAGGAACTATGAAAGGTTGAGACACCTTATTACTAACAAAAGCTTAATAACAAGTTATTTTCCATAAATCATCCTCTTTGCTTGTTTCCTTCCTCATGTCACCCCCTCCCTTTGTTTCTCTTATTTCATAATTTACTTTCTATCTTTTATTCATCACTTTTTGTTTGCTAGTTATTTCCTTGACCTTATACAATAGGTAGAAGATTTTTTAGTTTCTTTTTCTTTTTCATTTCTTTAATCCCCTTCTTTTTGGGTCTCCTCCTTTACAATTTTTTGCCAATACAATCAAATTATGGAGCTAACTTTGTAATTCAGCTCTCATTTACATTCCTCATTTGAATAATACATCATTCAATATGATCCAAAATGTGTTTAATTAAAAAAAACATTATTTTTATCTTTATAAATTACATAAAACTCATTCCAAAAAAACATTATTTACCAACTGCCATTATCAAGATATATTAATTAACACATTGGAAACAACCTTATTTCCATATATCTCCAACATAGAGAAGAATCTCATAGAATACAATGTTCACTATCACATCAATGAGGATAAATAAATGAAATATTCCAACCGAGGCATTAATTTGTTATTATTATTATTAATTATCTGCTGCTAAAAATCAACCGTACACGCGTGCGATGGATACTCGCTCCTTTGGAGTTGTGATTAAAACGTAGACCCGCTCATATCCATCACACGCCACCCTACTAACGACCGCACTTATGCCTACCACTTTTTTTCCACTTTCGCCTAACATTTTTATTTCGATACTATATAATAAAGATATGTCGCTCTTTTCCCCGCCAATATCCACTTCCCGATCTTTAGTACCTTCTTTTAATAAAGTTCAAAGGAAAAGGGAAAAGATTTTATTTGTAACTAAAAGAACATATGTAAGGTGTAACTAGATTAGTGGACAACTCACAGAATGCTATGCTTTTCAATTGAATATAAGAATTCCATTGACAACAACACTTCTGCACTACTGCTTGGTACATACCAATTAGCATTCGCACAGTTAGTGTTGGAATAGCTTGCCGGCAGGCCAAGGTTGCAGTTGGGGAGATGATATGTAATCTTTATATACTCCTCCAAACAATATACGTACAATTGGAAATTGGGAGAACAAAGCATGACAAAACTTTTGAACAAAGAGACGTACTACATGTGGTGTAGATGCTTGGATGTAATGGAACACAAGAGAAGAATATGTAAATTTGTGTTTAACAGTGAGCTGTGCCTCTACAAGCAAGGGGTCCTGCAGTTCCTGTAAGGGTTCTCACCATTGAAGCTGGCTTTGCCCCCAGACTGGATGCCTTTGCATAGCTCGACGATGCCCCTGCCCCAGATGGCGTGAAGAAGGCCCCGTTTAACATTAGGTCTCCTTCTGATCTCCAGTTCCAGTGCTGCCATTCACCCTGGTTGCCGCTCTCGCGTTTTGTTACCTTACAAAACACAAATTTATAACACAGTTTAGTTCCATTTGCATCAATTGAGACTAAACTAAAGTCAAAGAAGATGTGGGCATTGGGTACCTCTTTAGCAAAGCGATCGAAAGGTGCCAGGTATCGATTCCCTTGGCTGTTGATAGTGGGGTTTGCACTCCCGCCAATGGCATACATCTCCCAGTGCGTGTAGTCATTGTTCACCACATGAAAATATCCATGTCGGCACCTGCATTCAACCACATTCCGAGTTTCAGTAGCTAAAATACTCACAGACAAAATAGCGCAGGCAATGCACATCTTTCTTACCTGGGCATTCGCTGTACAAGACCTGCTCCAAAATGGTTGAAGGCGATGGTCACCTGCATATTAACGTCGGCGGTGTAGGAGTCACTATGACCGAGCAGCATCACCTGCATTGGATCATCAGAGATTAACAAGACGGTCGATGTAAAAGCCAAATTAGAAAGAGGGCACAATTGAGAAGATGGTTAGGAATGGAACCTCGTTGTGATGGGCAAAGTGGTTGTTGGAAATGGTAATGGCCGTGGATCCCATGATGGCGTCGACGAGACCGTCGGCGCAACGGGAAAGAGAGCAGTGGTCGACCCAAACGTGGCTTCCGCCGAAGATGGACACCCCGTCACCATCGCTTATTGTTCGCCACCCGTAGTGAGTGGGGGAGGATCTCACCATCGCATTGCCCGCAGGCCTGCAGTGGTGGATGTGAACTCCATGAATGATGATATTAGTCACGTATTGAATGGTTATGCAGGGCCCATAGGCAATGTGAACATTGACGCCACGGCCGTCTATTGTCTTGAAACTGTTCATAATGAGCTCCTCCTTGAGCTGGATGAGCATGCTTCGCTTAAAAACGATCCACAGCGGCTCGGTCTGGATGACGGCATGACGCAGAGTGCCGGGTCGAGGATTGACGGCGTCGTAGTCACCAGGATCAGTGACGACATAGAAGCGCCCGTTCTTGCCTCCAATGGCGTTCCTGCCGAACCCAATGGCGCAATCGGCAAGCCTCTTGCGGTTGCGCTGCCAGTTGGGGTCACATCGCCAGCAGTCGTCGATTGGGTTGCCCGTCCCGCAAGACAAATATGCCAGATCCCGCCTCGTACTATTTATGCTCCTGCAATAGAATTCCAGTGAGCCCAAAATCTCAACGACAAAAACAAACCAGATTCTCTCATATCAACACAAAAAAACAAATGCACTGAAAATTGAAGAGTAGTTAGGTAGTTAGTTAGTTGGGTACATACTCATGAACCATCCGAGCTACGCTATCGGGATCTTCCTCCACAGCAGAAGAGGAATTGGCCTGCAATCCTGCCGATTTCTCAAATACCGCTGCTCTGACCATCTGCCCATGGCTGCAGAGTACCACGACCAATGCTACCCATATCACCAAAAATTGAAAACCCATCTTATTATTGGCCCAGGATCCGACAGTCTCAGACTACTATTCGACAATGCTGCAACTCTAAGCAGAACAAAACTCTGAAAAGAGTCACCACCAATGTATGCTAATGGAATGTGATGCTCTAGTCCGTGCGATCAGAGCCTTTCTTATAGGCCCAGTTTGTTCACTGCTCATATGCACTATAATACGCAAGCTTAATCTGCTCTATCCACCCGCATCCGACCATTAAGGACTATAGATTCGGACCCGCCTTACACGACACTAAATTCCTCCTCTGACTCGAAAAGGCAAAAAACCAAGCAAAAGTCTCTCATTCCCACCACTCCTCAAATTTTTCCACTTCTCCAAGTTTTTTCCACCACCACTCTAAAACATTATGTTCCCGATTTTCATACGAACGGTCCGAATCCATCGCCACAACGGCGGGGGACACAACCACCGTTGATATGACCTCGTAGTGGAAAAACAGTTGGAGCCAGTTAGTTAGTTGGCGTGGCTACGCCTAGGATAAGGTGGGGATTTGACCGAACTGACAAATTTGACTCGTGCTCCAAATTTATCCGAAATCACGGTCCCCAACCCAATATAATAAGGTAATCAGTCGAAATCACCACGATCAACGCCGCATGTTCTGTTCTGTTCTGTTCAGTTCATAATCCTGCCAATGTGAAACTTCTCCAACTGCTAAACTGTCTCATCGTGGACTACACCCAACCGAATATTCGGCTTTTGGGAAACGATGTGTAGGGCAATTGAGTGTTGGTAAAAGGGCGAAAAGGGGAGGGCGAGTAACATGGGTGGGACCCGCGGGAGTTTAGAGATTGAATGATGATGTGGGAGGTGAAGCAGCAGTCGTCAATCATGCAACCACGCCTAATCATTCACATGCAACTCGAGACTTGAGGGTTTGGCGTGGGAAGTGGGGAGTGGGACCCACCTTAACATGGATTGAGGAACCCGCCACCTCGTGCCGGGAATAACAGTTTGAATGAGCCACCTCGCTAGGTATACGTAACTGGTTAAGAGACGTGATTAAGAATTTAATCCATGTGATTTTGCGGGCCCCATGAGTTTTAGGTGGATTGGTTTTCTTTTTCTTGTAATGCCCAATTTATGCTTTTCCACAAGCGAAGAAAAAGGGCTTGTCTTTGTTGTCAATGTTTTATCGAAGTTTCCAATTGACGGGTAAGTTTTGCATGGGATGGAAATCCCTGGCTTCTTTTGATGTAGTAACTATTAACCCAACTTCTCCCACCTTTATTGAGGTGTCTATATTTTTATTAGAATTAAAATAGATTAAAGTGTAGTTTTTGAAAAAGAGTGTCTAATCAAAGTCATGAGTAGTGGAGTTGGCTTGGGTCATGAGTTTACTCCCTATATATTTTGGGTTCGACTCTGAGGTCGGGCCTTACCCAATGCACGTGGTTTGCGGGTGATTGCGTGCATCTCCAGAGGCAAGGCTAATTGGGTTGTTGGGCTGGGTTGCTAGGAAGGCTAGTTGGGCTGTTGGGCTGGGTTGCGAGGATACCTCTTGCGCAACCAAAAAGAAAGGAAGAAGTGAAATTGTGAAGGCAAGGCTAGTTGGGCTAGGTTGCGAGGATCCCCGCAACAAAAAAAAGAAGTGAGATCGATTGTGAAATTTATATAATCAATGTGATGAGCACGACATGGCATAAACATAATAATAATAGTGAAATTTGTATATTTATGTCATTTTTTAGTTTTATATTTATTTTGAGAGAATATGTTAATACAATTATATATTAGTAAATTTGTGTGAAGTTTTTTGTATTGAAGCAAAGCAAGAAAAAATATAAATAGAAGGGTAAACAATAGGCTGTCAAAAAAAAGTGTGAAGTTGCATTCATTTCTTTAGTTTTTATCTATTTTTATATAGACACATTTATATATGGTTGTTCATACCTTATCCGTTTTTTCATGTTTTTCAATACTATCTATTAATCATTTGTTATCATGTGTAATATAACTATTAACCCAATTTCTCCCACCTTTATTCAGGTGTCTATATTTTTATTACAATTAAAATAGATTGATAAGTAGTTCTTGAAAAAAAGAGTCTAATCAAAGTCATGAGAAGGGAACAAACATAATAATAAAAGTGAAATTTATATAATAATCAATGTGATGAGCACAACACAAACATAATAAGAATAGTGAATTTGTATATTTATGTCTTTTTTAGTCTTATATTTATTTTAAGAGAATGTATTAATACAATTATATATTAGTAAATATGTGTGAAGACTTTTATATTGAAGCAAAGCAAGAAAAATTACAAATAGAGGGACAATCAATAGGCTATCAAAAAAATTGCGTGAAGTTGCATTCATTTCTTTAGTTTTTATCTATTTTTATATAGACATATTTATATACAATATTCATACTTTATCCATTTATTCATGTTTTTCGATAATATCTATTAATCATTTGTTATCGTGTGTAACAAACCATGGTTAATGAAAAAATTAAGCTCCATACAATTCATACCACCTAGTATACCTTAGCATCATTAAAATTAAATGCTCCATATAATGTGTCCATCCATCATCAAACAACATAGGTGAGGCACACCCATCATGGAAAGGTGAGTTTCCAAAAAAAACATGGAACTAATAAGCCATGTAGCGTCCCCACTGGCAACATTTTTCTCTTGATATAGTGTTCGCATTGGCTACAATTTTTATGTCATGGATCATTGCTATCTAGATGAAATCTAAAATGCATTGATACATTAACATTAACATAGGTTACAACCATCCAACCACCATTGCATTCATCGTTTGCCAATATAAATGCCATTACATAAGGAAGCTTAGCAACTTAAGTTGTATTTGGTTTGTCATTATAGAAACCATTGCATAAGTAGAGAAAATTTGTTATTTCAATAATGAACATAAAAATGAATGTGTTTTATATTTAAAGTAGGATTTGAATGTTGGGTTTTTTTGGGCGAGCCATTATATTCATTGTTCATCATATATTGAATAACACACTAGTGGTATATCTTTGCATCAATTATTAAACACATCCATCCTAGATAGGTGATAACCACTACTTGGTTAAATTTATTTAGTTCGTGCATTTGATAACCTCTTAAACATTTGTTATCATTACAAATTTTTTGCTCCTTTTGTGAATTTAGGTGTGTTAAATATTGGATTCATGAAATCTTGAATGTTATTCATTCTAGCCCATGCATATCTTCAAGTCATGTCATACCCTAAATGGTAAGCTCATGACACTTTGGTATGACTATTTAGGGTTTTAGTTGATGAAGTCCTATTTTGAAATGTTTATGAGGTTTTCTTTTCTATTGGGGGTTAGCTTATAAACACTAGGATTTTTTTCATGATACTTTCTTCCAAAAAATTAAGTTTCTAAGCTCCATTCAAATCTTATGTAATATGGAGACCACATAATTGTAATAGTTGAGGATATTAGATAGTATATATACATGTTTTAATATTGGATATAGTCTTCTAAAAAAATTGATTATATTTTATGGTATAACCTTGCAAATTGTGTCATATTAGATCACCAAATTTAGCCCCTAATCATGATAAGGCCATGGTCGTCAAACTTGAGTAGACCTTATAAAATTTGACCAGATCAATAATGAAGTTGGTATATGAATACTAAGATTTTCTATTTTGTTTGAGTGATTTTTTTTGTGATTATCTTAAAGATAATCTTATGTAAGTTGAAAAAATAATGTGTTTTTCAACCCATGTGCTTTCCTCCCACCTCTAATGAACTTGGTAGTAAGAGGGAAAATTAAAAGGAAATGCTAATAGGTCAAGGGCTACAATAAAACCTACTGTAGGCTATCGCAAAAGACTTGCGGTGCTAGGAAAATATATTAGATACCTCTAGGAGTCGCGTCCCTTCAAGGGAATGGATGTATATATGCAATGTAAGTTTTATGCGGAAGATATATAGGATGATAAATAAGAGATAATATGGATATATGTATATACTATTGTGAAGCAGAGACTAATACCTACTCTTGTATGTGATTATGATACACTATAAAGGAGTTATAAGGATTATATATATATGCATGTGTGTGTGTGCAATGAATGTATGAATGTTTCTTTCAATATGTTGATATGATATATGTTAAGTATTATTTCTAGAATCTTACCGCAAATGCTTGTTTCTCTTACTCTATCTTCTGATGTATAAATAGACTGCATAAGAAGTATTGGGGTATAGATCTCTAGACTGTACTTCCCCATGTCTCTTGCTAACGTTGGTTCCATTGTCGAGACCTTGGAGAGAGTTCAATAAAGAAATTAGAAACATAAAAATGGAAAAAGGAGGAAAGTTGAAAAAAAAATTACATCAAACCCTAAGGGCCACCTTTTTGAGAGAGGGGTAGGCCATTAGGGGATGCCAAATTGAAAGGGGGGGATCTAAGAGATCCCTAAAAAGATGCAACTGTTCAATATTTTATTTCAAAATCAAGATATACATATAGAAAGAAGAATGGAAGTCTAGACCAAGAAAACATATGGGAATAGGAGAACACAAAAGAAAAAGAGATACTTGAAATCATCAAATTAGGGATGGAAATGAACATAGAAGAAAGGAGGCTAAAACAAATTTAGGAAAGAGAGGAAAGGTACCACAAAAGAGAAACAAAATAGAGAGAGAGAAAGAGCAATCTAGCAAAATGGTGGAAGAAATTTTAAAGAAAATATGGGAGCACACCAAGAAGGGTGTTGTTGAGCATGTCGATGTGGGTGTAGCCAATAATAGGAAAGAAAGAAGAAATGAAACAAAAGCCAAGAATGTCATAGAGGAGCAAAATGAAGAAGCGGTGAAAACTAATTTCAATCCTAAAAATTTGTTAACTAAACATGAATGGGTATTGATTACTAATGAAGGGATGCATTTGAAAATGAAGAGTTATTAGGAACAAACATCACCCCTGGACCAAGAGTCACCTCTTATGCTAGATATAACTCATATAGATACAGACAAAGGAGAAGCAGAATGTAGGAAACCAAAATTGTGGACAATTACATAGTGAATTGGGATATTTTGGAGAGTAATAATCAAACTATTGAGTGGAGAATTATAGCAGAACAAAGTGATTGTGGAAAGTTCAAAAGTAACATCGAGACTAGTTCCATCTTTAGTAGTCAAAGAAGCAATACTGTAAGTTAAGAAGAGAACTCCTCAGAGGAAAACAAAATGGGCACAATGAGAAAGATGCTTATCTTTGAAAAGTATACTAACAATACTGCATAACATATAAATTCTTATTGGAAATAATGTGAAAAATCTAGAATGAGCAACACAAAGCACTAAATTATTCGACTTCATTGGGTCCCTAAGAGATGAACCATTGAACTAGTACCACAAATCATACCCATAGTCAAATAATAAGACCTGGGACAAGGTGAAGCAAGTATTTTTGGAGAATAATGACAGTCTGAAACTCCCTATACAAGGAGTAAGTAATTTAAGGGAATTATCACAATGGGAAGACAAATCTATCCTAGAATTTGATAAAAGGTTCAAAGAAGTAACTCAGTGGTTAGAAGAACCATTGAATGATAAACACAAGAGAGATTGGTTCCTCTCTGCAATAAAACCAGAACTTAGAATAGCTTTAGATGGTAGATACTTTGCCTCATATCCAGAATTAGTCACACTAGCTTGTTGGATAGAAGGCCAATCATGGCAAAAAAATGGAGAAAGAAAAATAAAACAAGAAGATGGAATGGTTAGAATTAGAAATGGATCACTTGTGAATAAGACAAGAACTCATGAAACAGGAGATATGACCACAAAGGTTTAATATATAGTGCTCATATTGTGGAAAAGAAGGGAATATGTGAAATGAATGTCCAAAAGAAAGTGAAGAAAAGAAAGTGAATGCATTAAGAGTAGATCTCCACAAAATTAATAAAACAAACTCTATGTATTGCAGCACTTGTGGACAATGGGATGATCATGTAACTCTAGAGTGCCCATCCCAACTATTTCAAGTAAAAGAAGACCAAAACATCGATAGAACAATGGAATATGTCCAAGGACTAGCGAAAAGACCATTGTATGTACAAGTGTAACAAGATAATGTAGTGGAAAAACTTCCTACACTAATCTTGAGAGGATAATGCAAAACTTTACAAATCTTTACAACAGTTATAGAAACTTAAATAGAAATAAACATAAATATCATGCATACCACAACATAGTGATTTACGTGAGGAAAGCCCTTTCGAGAGAAAAAACCCACACTCCAAAAGTTGCCCAATATATTATTCAAAAATCACAAAGATTAAAATATACTTATAGAGCAAGCTTCTCATAGGAGTATCACCAACCTAAGATCCAAAGGCAACACACCCACTATCAGACTCTCATAATACATCACCATACACAGTCATAATACAATAGCCTCATAAAATCAGGTTGCCTTCTAAAGCAAGTCAAGCTAACAAAATCTCAACCGTCAGATCTAAGACCTAATGATGAACGGTTCAAATTTATAACAATACAACATACATAAAATTTGTCCTTTAGGGGCACCCCCTCATGTGTTGGATATTTATGTCTCAATCATCACAGGTTGTAACCTCTACTGGGGAAAAGTCGGTGTGACATCCATGAAGTTTGGCCGACTAGCAGTTTTGAATCTTGTTGAATAGATCAGGTCACTGTGACCTTGCAAGAGTCTTTTCGAATGCTTTTACTTTGGAACCTTTCGCTATGAAAAGAAGCAGTCGTTGTGGCATCTTACTGCATGGAGATCTCTGGCCGATAAGCCATTCAATTGCATATCGGGATAACCTACGGTGGCTCGGTGAGAAGTCTTATCGAGATATTAAAGTCTCGCCGACAGTATGTTACATGTTGTGGTCTTCGGCATATCTTATATTCTATCGGTAAGAAGTCTTACCGATGTGCAAAGGTCTCATCGATGGAGGTTCAAGTGTTGGTCATCGGAGTAACACAAAGGATCTCAGGGAGATCTCTTAGCGACTGAAGAATGTCATACCGATAGCATATGGTTGTTGAGGTAACTCAAAAGGTCCTGGGAAGACATCTCAGTGAATGATGAATGTCTCACCGACTGGAAAACATATGGAGTCTTCACGGTAACATAAAGATCTCGATGTAAACTCTTAGCGAATAGACAGAGGTCTTGTCGACTACTATTTGGTGCTCAGTATGACTGGAGGATCTCGGAGTAAAGTCTCAGCGAAGGACAATAGTCTTGGCAACTGCTGATGGCTTTGGTATAACATAAGATATCTTGGTGTAGCCTCTTGGCAAGCGTAAGTCTTGCCGATAGGAATGTTGAGATCGTTGTGACTTTGAATATCGGTATGTGGTCTCACCGAAGAGCGATAGTCTTGCTGAATGGAAAACTCATGGCTGTGTGATTTTGAGGCTTTGGTATGACGTCTCAATGAAAGCGATATGTCTTAGCGACATGGAGAAAGTTGAGTGATAGCTCTTTGGACTCGATGTAACATCTTGGCAATAGGATGGAGTCTTGTCGATATCGAGTGTTTATTGTGTTGGCATCAGGGAGACACGTTCAGTGTCTCACCGATATGACAACACAGCTTGAAGCCATTTGACTGAGTGAGACTTTCCTATGTGGCGTCTCGTGGACCAATAGGAGAAGTTGAATCTGAACAGTTGGAAGATAGTTTGTTGTGATGGTTCTGTGAGGAAGTTCAACAAACAGGAAACACCATGAATATAGTTTGTAGTTGCAGATGCTAGATGGTTCGAAGGTTGGTTCGATCA
The DNA here is from genome assembly GCA_007258455.2 of Sequoia sempervirens. Lineage (NCBI taxonomy): Eukaryota > Viridiplantae > Streptophyta > Pinopsida > Cupressales > Cupressaceae > Sequoia > Sequoia sempervirens. Next base: position 303 of record VDFB02374759.1, on the reverse strand, counting down.
ATAGGTGTGTGAATAGTTTGAATTGTATCAAAGTGAATTCTATTCTATGAAGACTGTAACGTGAAGGTTCCTGTACAAGATTGATCATAGTGAAAGCTGTTGTAATATGACATCAGAAAGATAAGTCTGAAACTTGTATGTAATCTTTACACGTAATACAAAGTGCGATTTCTCTTGTGCATTGGTTTTTTCTCCAAGGTTTTTCCCACTTATTTCTGCTCATCCGCGGTTTGTCTAATTCTATTTCTCGATATTTACTTCAAAGTGCATCTTAATTGAACCTGTAATTGAAAAAATTAAAAG
>VDFB02374758.1:0-19286 GCA_007258455.2 Sequoia sempervirens | reverse complement strand
TGATAACATTGACAAAAACTCCATGCTTGATATTGCCCAAAACGGTATTTCACAACATTTTAGCTTAGGTTTAGACTTTAAAATGCAAAAATGCCTTAATGAAGCAAAAATTTGGTTTGGGTACAACATAGAAAGCCCGCGAATACCACCTTATCTGATGGATAATGGGGTAACATGGCTGGATGGCCTGAGTATCCATTTACGCGGATATAGGTAAAAGTAGGGAACTGGATGAAACAATCCGCCCAATCTACCATCACCAATTTGGCTTCTAGTGAAATGTACACATGTAACTCATGATCAAGATTCCTCACTGTGTGCATTAGGAACGAATCATTAACTCGCTTGAAGTTTCGTTCTAATTCTGTGAATTCAAGCTGCGAGAAATGTTGAACCTTCTGCACACCTAGAGTTCCCACAATGTTCAACCCTCTAAACTAGCCTTGAAAGGCTATCAAATATACGAGGTATGAACACATGTGGAATTCGTGAACTATCAAGAAACTAGTCATCTGGTTGTGGAGAATGTCGTTGATCAAGGCGGGCTAGTCATAGCGTTCCTTGCTATTGACAAGTTGAGCCATGATGTAATACATCCATGACTCAAACCTGTTTTCCTCTACTTGACCAGTGACACGATTGAGTAGGGTTATCATAATTGCGTACTTGTAATGTCCCTTACCCAAATTTTCCCCAGAATTCACTTGTTTATTAGATTTAGGGTTTCTTCTTTTTCAAATGAATGTTCTCTCTCTTGGATTGAAACCGCATTCATCATATGAACCATATTTCCACACAAATACATATGTTTGTTAGCATTAATATCCAGATATCCAAATATCACAAAAAGCAATAATGAAGACATAGGAGGAGTGGCATGGGTAGATCCGCCTGAAGCTATCCATCTAAGCCCAAGAGCATAAGCGTTCCATCAAAACAAACCACCCCTTGTCCCCAAGCTGAATGTCCAAACCAAGACAATTCCACCCTCAGAGTGGCATGCTTAGTGGAAACACTTGTACCTGCTTTCTCTACCCGTACCAACACCTCAGAAGACACTTGACCTACTAGGGGGAAGCCAACAGAGCTTATAAGTGGTTCCGGGCCTACCACCCCTCCATGGCCATGGCAGATCTTGAGTGGGACCTCCACCCCTCCATGGCCCACCCATGCCTTGGGACTGGGCAGACTATGAGTGGAATTTCCACCCCTCCAAGGCCCATCCTTGCCTTGGGTTCCGGGGGCTGATCTTAAGTGGGGTTTTTAGGAACCACTTTTCTCAGGCCCTTCCTCCCTAGTAGGGTTACAAACACTCATGAAGACAATCTTTAAGCAGTCAGATACATTTGCATTTATCATTGATTCTTTAAGTCCATATTAACATCATTTCCTACAACAATTATCATTATGATAATACTAAAGAAAACATTGCATCAATAATTAGATTAGCAATATTTGTTTCTTATAGTCAACATATGCCAAATATTATTGCTAAGTGAGTATATCACCTGAGTTGTATCTCTCCACATTTTATGATTCCTTACTCACCTCCTTCAACCTCATACTAGATTGATCATAGGATGAAGACAATTCATAAATATACATAATCTACTTATGTTTATATTAAAGAGTCGTCATTACTTATAAGGTTTACGAATTGCTGCAAGTATCATTATTGTATATTCACAAGTGATTCACACATCTACTTACCCATACATATATTATATATACATATGATTTAATGTGTAACAACCCGACCCTTCGGTAAAATAAAATTTCGATAAATTACATCCTAAAAAGTAAGTAAACATGTTAACATGTCATTGCAATAGAATTTTTCTTTTTTTCTTTATTGATAAAACATGAACAAGTTGTCATGTTAGTTTACAATAAAGATTCCATTTCAATATAAAAACTTCACAATACATGAAACAAGAATACATACCTTAACTATCATAGCTCCAATGAGCTTTAAAAAAAATAGTAGTAAGAAGGTCCAGGAGATCGTCCTTTCAAATCTTGGTACATCGGCCGCTTGCTGTGGAGGAGAAACATCACTCGGGAGCTTTTCCGCCAACCACGGACTTATAATGCGGTCCCCCGCACACCTATCGTTAGATAGATGGCCCTCCCTTCGAAGAAGAGATTGGTAGGGTATCCTTTAACGATTACCAACTGAGCATAGTGTTGTGTCCTACACAACTAGTACCTTGCTATTTCACAATCTCCAACTAGTACTCGGATCACAATGAACTGACAGTGTAGTCTCAACTATCTCACACCTAGGTGGATGTTGTACCTTTCACTACTTTGGCCAAAGTATTCTCATTCAGTACTTCGAATGAAGGTCATCTATCATAAACACTACTCAGGGCCGATTTGCATTAAGGCTTTCTTACACTACGCATAGGTTTTGTCCTTCCGGGGTAGTGCGTACCCTAGACATCCTACATCACGCTAAACTTCTAAAAATGAAAAGCATAACAAGTAACTCATAATCCTCTCCTATTCTGGAAATCAATGTTCCAGGAGTTACACAAGCTTCACTAAGTTAACCTTAATAACTTAAGCCAGGGATTGTTACTTGACTTGATGCTATCATTCCCGTCCTAGAATTTAGTGCCTATTTCAAACATATTCTCCTTATATGGAGATCATACAAGAAATGCATTACCCATAATAAGCAACCTTTAATCTTTATCTATTTTTCTTGCCAAAACACGAAAAAGTAAAGCAGTTCATAAACAACTCCTTAATTCTTTCACATAGAAAAACACAGTTATGCCTGTCTTTCACCCTATGACCAACAGTAAGTATAAGATTCCGTTTTTAACAAATAACTAAGAATTGAGTTGATAGCAAAAGAATATCCCATGCTTGTTTCCAAAAGCTTTCCTTTTAGAAGATGACTCAGCACTTGCAATGACTGGCAATCCCTCTTGAAAATGCAGATTTCACTTTCTAGCTTGACTCACAAATGCCTCTTTACACTCAATTATAAAGACTTAGAAAATGTTAATCTCAGCTCACAGAAATGGTGAATGCTCTCAGTTCTATGATTAGCTCACAGCAAATAGATAACTCTTAGCAAAAAGGGGTTCTCTCAGGAAATATGGAAGCACAAAAATATAACGAGCTTTCTGTACTTTAGAATTATGAATGAGTTCTCAGAAATAAGAGTAATTTCGAAATCCAAAAGAGTAATGAGGAAGAATGGCTAGGGCAGCCTTTTATAGCTTTCACTTTTCAACAAAATCCTCATTCCCAGGCATGTAATCTGCCAGAACAGCAATTTGAAAAATTCCATTATGAAATGTGTCATTCTTCTAAGGTGAGTCAACCTCCTTTATTTGACAGCAAACAGAGAAAGTTTCAAACTGCATATGGTGAAAATGGTGAATCGTGACACCTACAGGCGTTGCAGATTTTTAGGTTATTTTGAAGCAAATGATTTGAAAGATTCGTTCCAGATGAGAGGTCAAGATTGCAATACACCACGTCGCCATTTTTGTTGCCTAAAGAACAGCATTTGCACCATTCAAAGACCAGTTCTCCATCCACGTGTTTCAAACGCGTTTTTCCTCAGGCGCGCACAATTTCTCACGCGATTTATGAACTCATTAAAACGTATTTTCTTCTTTTCAAATGTTTTAGAAAAATCACAAATGAAATATTTTCCATTGTTTTATAAGGAGGGCGATTCAATAATCTTTAATATTTCTTTTTATAAAGTCTTCAAATGTAATAATCTCATTCGTAGAGTTCTCACGAGATATGGCGTTTCATTTTAAAATGATTTAAGGCTCCAAAATAAATCGCCTTTAATAGCTAAGGTTTGATACTCATATTTGACTTATTCAAATATTTCCTAAGTAATAACATAAAGTCTTTAAATAAGACTTTTCTATGCAAGGTAAAAATCATTTTACAATTTTACCAAGGTATTAAATTTAACTTCCAAAATTACCCAAGGTAATATAAAATTGATTTCCTAAATCACTTAAGGTAATAATATTAAATTCAATTATTCTTATATATTTAATATATATGTTTATATATTTTTATTATAGATTTATTTACTCCGATGTATATGTCTATATATATATTTAAATATTACTATTTAAATATATTTATATATACACATTTATATTTAAGTAAAACTATAATATAAATATATACGTATATATTATTAAATATCTATAAACATTTACATATTTAAATATTTACACTTATACGTATTATTTGTTACATATGTATATTGCGATCCAGCAGCATACTTTCAATATACATACATTCGTATTCATGTAAATATGATTATATGTAAATTCTAATCAAATATTATTATTAACATCATTATTCATAGGCAATAGGTAACGTGGGTATGTATATCATTGTACACAGTGTACACGTAAATGTATGTATACCATGTCGACACGTACGTGTTGTGACCTTTTCACACATCGCCCCATTCAAGATGGGGACCCCTGATTTTTGCCCTATTCTGGTCTTTTGGCTTTGGTTTTTCTCTCTCTCTCTCTCTCTGTGTCTCTTTTCTGATGTCTGCCTTCCAGGGATTGTGCCTGTCTGTAAGCTTTAATGTAAAATTTCAGCCAAGTCCATACTATTAGGGTTTCTATCTTTCTGGTCAATTTGAGATCAAATGAAGTGAATAAATTGAAAACAGGGCTCAACATTGTTGTCAGTATGCCTCCAACAGGTTTTCACTGAAATTTCATCAAATTCCGGCTACTTACTATTTTTAGTAAGTGTGCAATTCGGAGCAATTTCTCAACACTTTCGAAGTTTTAACAGTCACACTGCATTCAGAATGCATCAAGTTGCTCGTGTGCAAAATTTGAGCTGAAACAGACAACTTACTATTTTTAGCAGTTCAGCTTCCAGAGCAGATTTCAGGGGTTAGATGCGAAGTTTTTCAGCGCATGTCTGCATATTCCTTCTGGGTTTTCAGAGACCTTCGCGATGGTGTAACATGCAAAATGAGACGACAACTTTCAGAGTTCAGCCTTCAGAGGCTATTTTTAGGGTTTGCATGTCAGGGTTTTCTTTGCATGTCGGATGATTCCTTATGGGTTTTTCGAGAGCTATGCAGTGATGTGACATGCAAACAGAGATGATCGCTTATTTAGGAACTTGCTATTTTTAGCAGATGCATCCCGGCAGCCGCCTCCCAGCACTTCAGAATCACGAGCTGATCACAATGCAACAGAAACAAGAACAAACGGAGATCGTTTGATATGCATGCAAGATGAATTCGGGTTTCTAGCTTCGAAACCCGAAAAGAGGCGTAAAAAGTCAGAATTTTCGAAAACCGGTGTAAACCACCGCGATCAGCATCCTTCAAGTTATCTGCTAGTAAAATTTGAAGACAAATGGAGCACTTACTATTTATAGTAAGTCATTTTGGAAACAGGCTAAAAATAGCAAATCAGCCGCATGCGCCAGTGTCAACAGGCCGGTCACGTGGTGAGGAGCACATCATTCGAATTTCAAATCAAACGGAGTTGTGGAGGTACCAGAAGCAGGCAGTTACTATTTATAGTAAAACACATCCAGAAATATGCTATTTTTAGTAGGTCAACTCATAATAGCAGTGTCAATAGGGTAACAAGGTCGCGAGGATGCAGTGTTTAAAATTTCAAAATGATCTGAGCCTCGGAGGTGAGAAAATCAAGAGACTTACTATTTATAGTAAGAAGCTGGCGAAGACGAAGAAAAAGTTGCTAAGTGTTGAAAATATCCTGCTTCACCTTGAATATGCACCCACTTCAGCTGGAGAGCAAGCCAGGCATAAAAAAATTCTAAGAGTCTTATCCTCCACCACAGGTGAAATGCGCCCTCAAGCACAAGATGCTAAAATTTTTTTCTAAGTGTTGGAGTTCATCCTTCACCCATGCCAAAATGCGCCCAACTTGCTTGATCAAGGTGTTCGAAAATTTCTAAGTCTGAGTTTTATCCTCCACCACCCCCCACATGCGCCCATCCTTCATGCATGTGGAAATGCGCCCAAGAAAGTCAAGGAGGTCAACAAAGTTTATCCAGCTCCCATAGCAAAATGCGCCCAAGGAAAAGTTGGTGAAAGATATTTGAAAAATTTTCTAAGTATGAGTTTCATCCACCACATATGCCAAAATGCGCCCAAGCATGCTGAGAAGAGGACAAAAAAGTTGACTTTCTCTTCCCGCCTTTGAATGCGCCCAAATAGAGGCATGTGAAGACAAAAGGTAAGAAGCTCAAGGGTCATCTTTCATATCATGCAAAATGCGCCCATTTTTGAGAAGTCAACAAGTCAAAAGGGAAGGCGTTAGAAATGTTATCCTTCCTCAAGTGTGATATGCGACCAAGGCATAAGGTGATGCTAGGCATTTAAAGTTTAAAATGTTCCTCCTCAAGCATGATATACGCCCAAGTTCAAAAGGGAGTTAAGGCGTTGAACAAAGTAAAGTTGGTAGAGGAAAGTTACCAAGGCATGACTAATATTCTTCATGACACATGAAATGCGCCCAAGGTGTTGAGGGTAAAATAAAGAGTGCTAGGCGTGGTTATTATTCTTCTTCAAGTGTCATATGCGCCTAGGGTTGTGAGGTAAAAACAGGGTGATGTAAGTGTTGCTAGGTGTTGGAAATGCTAAGCCTATAAGGTGAAGGTGGCAATGATAAAATATGAGTGGCGTTGGAATTAAAAATGTCCTTCATGACAAGCTAAATGCGCCAAGTGCAAGGTGATATGAATAAAAATAATATGCTAGGCGTTGGGATTTTTAAATGAAAATGTCCTTCGTGGTACAATATGTGCCCTTGGCATTTAAAAGAAAAATTTCTAAGTGAGTTGAAACATTAAAAAATTTCTCACCACAGGAGGATGAAATAAAATTTTCTAAGGTAAAATTTTCAGGAGTGCTGAGTGATTCAAAAAAATTTCTAAGGCAAAGAAATTTTCCTTAGGAGAAAAACGCCTAAGTCTAGTGAAGTGATGAATTTTCCTGAAGTCCGAGTGAATTTTGCCAGTGATGGAGTCAGAAGATGTTGGCAGTGCAGGAACAATAAAAATTCTCCAAGTCGGAGCAACAAGATGTTCACGGATGAAAAGAACGGATTTAAATTTCATAAGGAATTATTTTTCCAAGGTTCAAAATTCAAGATAAAATAAATGAACCCGTTCGTTGTATACCCATGAGTTCGACAAGTTTTGAAAGAAATTTTCTTCTAGGTATTGAAGATTATCGATGAGGAATGGATTTTAAGGTCTTCCACAGCTTGCTAAGGGTTCTGAGGTAAAGATTTTAAATGGGCACCGGGTTGATGAATTTCCAAAGTAAAAGTTTGAAAATTTTTCTAAGGCAAGGAAAGAAATGTTTGTGAAGATAAAATGCCTTGGTGGATGAATTTGAAGTTGGGCACCTGGATGATTTTTGATCGAGTTCCTGATGAAAGCATTTTTTTTCTCAAGCCTGAATTGGATAAAATATCAGAGTGAAGTACACCCAGGCAGAATACAAGATGGGTTGGAAATTTGGCTAAGGCATGAAGAATTATGAACAAGGAAACAGTTGGCTAGTGAAGGCGATGAACGCTTGGAAGTTAGAGCATGAAAATCAGGTAAGTAGGATGGATTTATATTATGAAGTGTTCTAATGCTCTTCTCCTTGCTTGTTTTTGCAGGAGGAACGTCGAGACCAAGCAGTGATGACTTAGGAAGATGAAGCAAGTACTCCAAGATGACATTTCAACCTCGAAGGAAGAAAAGTTGCGAAAAATGGCTAAGTGTTGAGACTTAGTATAACCCAAGTGACAAAGAAGTTAAAGAACAATGTCAAGAAAGAAGATTAGGAACAGTGTGAACGCGTCTACAAACGGAAATCTTCTAGAAGATGGTGGCCATTAATTGCTCATTTATTGCCCCACTCTCCATTGTGGCGGTTTTTAGGGTGAATCTTGTTTAGGGCTGAGGTAGCACAATCTCGGCCATCCAGCTGATTGTAATCTGAGCCGTCTGTTGGACTTGGCCAACTATAAAAGGGGGAGTCCCCCTCATTTTTACATCATTAGAAGGAGAATTAAATCAGAGTTAGGATAGCAGAGAAGGAGTAGAGGGAAATTGATAGAGTAGAAAGTAGAGTAGTTTAGATTGAAAAGGAAGGAAATTCTTCCCTTTGGATACTTTGTAAGAAGTTGTCATGTATGCTTTCATAATAAAAGAATCTTCATTGATGGTGATTTCTTCTTTGTTATGAGTAGTTGTTGAGGCTTCTCCGTCCTTCCAATTCACGTAGCATCTTGAAGTAGCTTAAAGTAAAGTAGATTTCATTTCATGCAAGTACTTAGCAATTGTGGAATGTGGTGCTCGATTTGAACAAGACTTCACTTGTCCATACCACTAGCGGGCTCGCTGACAGTGGGTTCGCCTTGCGTGGTCAACTGGAACTTTGTGAAACTTAACTTCGATTATGGTTTATATGTTGGCATGCGCCGTTGTGATGGTGTCTTCATGCTAAATCGTGATCTGAACATCTTGAGTCACTCCTCTGAAGATTGCACAAGTTATGCGGAAGCTGTCCGAAGTGAGGCAAAACGGAGCTTGGTTGAAGTCTGTAAGAATTGTTCGCCATGTCCTATGCCCTAGTGTAGAACATAAACTTCTTAGGCCCTACACTCTTTTAAATTTCAGTTCATTTCTGGTTAGAATTAGGAAACTTGTGCTCACTTGCCAAATCATCCAAATTGCATGAAAGCCCTTAGTCTACTGTCTGTTGTCAAGTTGTCGAACAATTGTGTAAGTCCCCTTGAAATACCAGCAAAATCACATCAAGCCAACTGAGACTATTCGCACTTAAGGAACCTTGGAGTTAAATGTATGATCTATCTCGCAATCTTAGCATACAAGAAACTTTGTTCAAGAGAGGATAGGGTATCCGTTGGGAAACTTTATTCTGTGTTGGTGCGGTCGCAAAAACCACGTCAACAAGTACGTAAGGGCATATCCATCTGCTGAGCATACGTATGTATTGACATGTATATACATATGGATACGTGTACATTATATACATGTATACACATACTCACTTCACCTATTAACGTATATCCATTCACGTTTTCCACATTAAGGTTAAAGCACAATAAGTCAGACAAATGAGTAATCATCATTTTCAAAGCATAAAGAAGTAAACATAACTCCTAAAGCCTAAGGATGACTTATCTAAACCAACATAACTAACTTGGTTTCTTAGAGCCTATACTGACGTGTGGGTGTATGCTCAATTTGGTAATCGTTACTGTTTACCCAACCAAGTTCCTCCCCGAATGATGTCTCTCCTCTGTCCGGAGGAACAGTCTTCATACCTGCACACCATGACATGACATCGGCAGTCATATGCTCATAACAAGGTAAAAACATTTCACAAGTTAGAATAACATTATTCCATAATTGTATGTAACATTAATCATCAATAGAAGTATCGGACAAATGAGACAATCATTTTAATTAGGACACATTCAATTGATCACAAGAATAATATGTTTTATTCATCTAAAAGATTCAAACATTACAATGCACTTCCTATGCAATAGTAACTATACAATCGGGATGTAACATTATGAATAATATATCTATATATTCTTATTCCCAACTACTTTCAATTTACAATAATTTCTTGGTTTGAATACATACATACATACATCTATATATATATATATATATTATGTCTTTATATTATTATATTTAACTTGCTGTTAATGTATTGCTGCTGATCTGTAGGGGTTCCTTTGAATATACTCATATATTCCACCCTTTTATTCATCTATCCATCCATGCCCATTGCTTGAGAGCATTCCTCCTTTAATATCCCCCACTAGGTCAAATGTCACGGCTCTTTCTTAAGGGGCATGTCTCTTTATATTAATCGCCTCTCTTAAAAAGGCATGTCTTTTTGTCTAGGTTAATTGCTAGTTTCTCTTAATTAATCGATGCACTTTCAATTATGATTAAGTAGGTGACCCTTGGTACAATCGTTGTTTTATAATTGTTGTGGCAAGGAGGGTTGCATCGCTTCTTTTTATAATTGCTGCTTTTAGGATCCAATAGACTAAGGATTGTTGTATGCTTAGAATTGCTTTATCTATAGTTTCAAATATAATTGCTTTAGTATCTCTAATATTTATATTAGAAATAAATATCTTTGTGGGGTATTCATATTAATATTTATTCATTTATGAATATTATTGGTATTTATTCAGTTGTTTATTTAGTTTAGGAAATAGGTTTTTCTATTCATATCATGTATTACAGTTATAATACTTATAATGATATTTATAAATACCATATATTATATTTATGTTATTTTATAATACTTCTATCATAATTATAATGTTTATCTATGATATTAATGGTTAAATGGTAATTATATCTCAATTATAATAATTATAGTAATGGTATTCATATGGCAATTATTTTTTCTTTTTTTTTAATTTTTATTTTGATGTTTATTTGATTTTGTTATTTGTGTTTCAACATCTCATATTTAGCATTAGCATTTTGAGGACATGACAGTACTCATTTCTGAATTCTCCACGACCTACATTCTTTGGCAAATTATTTCTCTTTTGTTTGAGCTACCTTTCTGCCATTCTTTTCTGACATTGTTCTTTCCTGGTGTTGAAAGCCCTTTCACACTCTACAATGGACATGACCAAATTGTTTGCATTTGGAGGAATACCGAAGCACTTCTCAATGTCCTTTGGCTTGATACTGCATATTACTCTCCCATCCACTGATTAAATCTCTCGTGTAGTCGAGTTGTAATGCTTTACGCAAGCAATTACAAATTTGATGCTCTGTGCTGAAATGGGAAGTGAGGCTGCCCCAAGCAAACCAGATTTCTCAATGTTATGAAGTGCATTCTGATCTATGCCCTCCAAAGCATTCAAGTCAAGCTCCGAATGCACTTGATGCAAATTGGTGCCAGTCGTTCCCAGAAAATCGTGGAGTAAGACCATTTTGGTCTTGTATTCAACCTAAGAGAATTGCATTTTGAAAAACTTGATTGTTGACTGTAAACACAGATATGTTCAGGCAACTTTTTTTGGTGAGGCTAAAAATAGCTTCTCAAAGGGAAATTTTCTCTAAACATTTTTGAGACGTGGGTTTTGTTGGGAATATCCTTTTTCAACGAACCCAGAATGTCAGAAATTAAAAAATGTGACTTTCCTTTGACATGCAACAACCCTTCGAGGCAAAAGCTGCAGGGGGTAGCGGGGCTTATTTTTCCCAGAAAATTCTGGCACATGGGTATTTTAGGCGCCTCTATGCTAAGCAAACCCAATTTGTTAGTTTCTGAAAAAGACAAATTTTAATAGAAACCCAAAAAACTGGGGGCAGCGAGGCGATTTCTCCAAAACATTTTGGCACGTGGGTTTTGTTGCCAATTCTATGTTGAACAAACCGACTTGATCAAATATGTGGAAAAATGTATTTTCCTAGACATGCGAGAGAAAATCTAAGACAAGGATAGAAGTTATAAACTGCCTCTTTCAATCCTCAAGAAAAATGCCTCTGTATAAACCCAATCTGATGAATTCCTGGCAAGAACGTATTGGAAAGATGGAGTATGGAAAACTTTTCCTCTGTGCAACCTGAACCTGGAACTGCGAAGAACACAGAAAATGGCCTCCGTTAGATCCTTCAAAGGGAATTGGAGAGAAAAGTATTTGTTTTTAGCTTCAACCTGCAAAGAATAACGAAGTTGGGACACCTAGGCTTGAATAAGTATGAGTTTGGAGGTGGGAGTGTTAGTTATGGCGCCAACCCTGATTGAAGAGTCAATGTGCGTGATTGCTTCGTTAACTACAAGTTCTCCATTGATTTTGGGATGCCATATGCAAGAGGAAGCCTTCAAGACAGAGTCGGAAGGAGAAATACCTGGAGCAAAAGTCAACCAACAACAAGAACTCCGCATGAAAGATAAGCAGGCGGCTATTCCCTCTTCTTCTCGAAGAGGCCCTAGAATAAATTTCACTGTTGGCAAGAAGGATACGCAGGAAGGTCAAGAAGGAGAAGCCACGGAATCTAAAACATCTCACTCCAAAGGAAAAGGGCCCATTTCTGAAGAGATAGATTTCGAAGAAGAAAATTCAAGTGAAGAATCTGCTCAAGAAGAAGATTCTCAAGAAGAAGACTCTAATGAGGAAGAAGATTCCCCAGGTGAACAAGAGTCTGAAGATCAAGAAGGTGAACAAGAGTCTGAAGAACAAGAAGGTGATAAACAGGAACTCGAGCATGACGAAGAACATACTCTATCTCCACATGAGAATGTTGTTGAAGATTTTCCCCAAACGTCATCACTCGTAACTTCAAATTTTCCTCACACCTAATCCAAACACTCCACCACCTTTTCCTACATCACCTCACCCCACATCTACCATACATGCAGTGGACATCTCCATTCCTCCTGCAACATCGACTGTGCTTGATACTCCATCAGTTTCAAATACACAAACGGTTGATATTTTGTCAAGTCCTCTATCATCCATTCCCAGCTTTTCATCTCCATCTTATGACATCACTTTTGAGGCTGAATTCAATAGATTCATGAATGAATCCTTGCATGGTCAACTTGGTGTGCAATCTACTAGTACAGTCATGATAAACACTACTCCAATTGTCACCATACCAGTCATTCCTACAGAAGCAGTTGTGACAAAAGAGTTGACAGCCAGCCAAGAAGCTCATACTTCCTCTCTTCCCCCTTGGTTGGTATCTCAAGTATCGAAGAGGAAAAAGAAAATGATCTCCCTAGAGGAACTCGATCTTGAAGAGATAGCCCCTCCAAAATCCAAGGGGAAGAAAAGGAAAAGGTACATTCCAAACTCCATGTTGATAAAACTGGCCATAAGTTCGCGGAAATTGGTATACCGCCTCACAAGAGGAAGGAGATGTAAATATGGAGGACTACACCATAACAAGAGTCTAGCTTGGCAAGGTCATGAATGAAAGTGCAAAGGTAGATGCACAAGTAACCTTGGATGCCCTGGCAAGAAGGCTTGACAAAATGGAGCAAGCCCAAGACATGTACAATCGAAAGGTTGAATGATATGCAGTTGTTTTGAGGAGACTTGCAAACTCTTCAGGAAATATCCAACCCATGGCTATTGAAAACCTTGAAGAACCAGCAGTACGGAAGGCAGAAAAGTTTGCCTCCAAAGGTAAAGCATTGAAATATCCCGAACCAATTTTTTTCAATTTTTGCCAATAACACAACAATGCAGAAGCACCCGTTAGGGTTAGATAAATGAAACCAGCAGTCACAAAGTAACTCGTTGCCAAGAATGCGCACTCAATCTCAACATGAGAGAGGTTGTCATATGGCAAGAGGATCGTCAGTACATTAATTCAAACTGCAACTGGAAAGTAACTCTAACCAAGAATGTGCCCAAGATGGACGAACATATGGTCAAAGGATCACTACCAACTACAATTGCTGAAAGTAAACTCGACGCCAAGCATGTGCTTTCAAACCCAAAATGGGAATGGAGCTACCATATGGCGGAGATGCTAAGTATTACAATGCAACTCAAATGTAAATAGGCGGCAAGCCAGCCTCTTCCACTTATTCAGTGGGCATTACAAAGATGAAGAAGAGATGAGAAGAGATGCTGACAGTACTACTGTTCAGCTTACAATATAATAGAAAATCGTCTACCAGGAGCATAAGATTAGGACTAATTAATGCTGCAACAATGTAGAAGACTTTTCCTTGCTTAACCAGTATGCTAAGGCCCCAAACTCCACTCAAAAGATCAGTCTTGACATTCTGATTTGTGACAGACCTGCACTTGAAAAGCTTTATCAGCAACACCAGGAACCACTAATTCACTCACAACTCCCTCAATATACAACCAAATGACCTCAAACCAAATGCAAAGGCTTCCTATAAAGAAGGCAACCAAGACACCTACAAGAAATCACACTCAAATCTAAGCAATTATTTATCACTCTTCCCAATGCAATCCAAAGAGGGGCGGCTATGCAAGAAGGGGCGATTTCTCTTTATAAATTCAAGCTCTCCATTAAAAAATCTGCAAGTTAGCACAAAGGGGCGCCCTTGCCCAGGAAACACAATGAAACAGTACCCAGAACCAGAATAATTTTATTTTCAAATATATGATTGAAACTACAGATCAGCCATGTTCATCAGCAACTCCAGAAAACCACTACAATGCATGAAACTGAACTACATATGCAAACCAAAATGCAACAAGCAATCCTCACTACAAATTCTCTCACAAGAAAACTATATTCTCCACTAGATGCTATCTCTCAAGCATGAAGTCGAGCCAAGGCTAGGAGGCATTCATTCCTCGAAGCAATCCAAATACCATTCCGGCAGAGTAACATTACTGTAGAAAAAAGATGCTAAATGAAGACCCAAGGCTCCCTTTTTATAATTTTGAGAAGACCCTCCAGAAGCTTCCAGAAGGTGCGCCCTAACTTCAAGATGCTTTTAGGATTTTTGACTTGACCCATTCTTCCTTCAAAATGGCGTCCTTTTTCATGAAGGCAATTTTTCTTTAATTTAAAATTATATTTTCTCCAAAAGTTGGCGTCCCACCTCCAAGAGCAATATTTGACTTTAGAAATATTAAAACCTTCCCTGATGATGCGTCCACCCATGAGGTCCCCCTTTTCAGAACAACTTAAAGTCATGAAGCTAGGCCAAGGGGTTATAATAATATAATATAACATTATTTTAATTAAAATACTTATCTCTCCAGAAAATGCATCAAAAGACCAAAACGATATTACCAACTGAACTGTCAGAAGAGGAAAGCCTACTGAGCTGATGCTGACTGGACCACTGCTAAAAATAGAATTTACTAAAAATAGTAAATTCAAGAAGTTTCTCAGAATGCAATGCATGCGACACCATTGTGAAGCTTTCTGAAAACACAGAAAGAAACCGCAATCCAAAATCCCAAACTCTGAGATGTAGCCGTCATAACTTACTAAAAATAGTAAGTTCGGAAAGGTTGCCTGACGCAGTTGCAAGTCATACCTCTGCGAAGCTCTCTGAAAACCCAGAAGGAATCCATAATCCAAACACCCAAACTCCAACAAGCAAAACCTTGAATCTTCAAGAGAACCCATCAAGCAGCCAGAAACCCTAATTCTGCCACTGACTAGCTGACAGCACATTGGGAAAAGGCTATCAATCACTGAAAAGTGAAGTGCTAAAAACGGGGACATTACAAGCATTGTATGATTTCATTGATGAATTAATACAACATGGTTCACAAGTAATAGTTGCTGCAGATGAGAAGGCCACACAAATAGCCAAGATCAAATTAGAGCTTGATAAGGAAAAAAGTATTTTTACTCAAGAGCAAAAAGAGATGGAAAAATGCCTATCATTTTGGTCACAGATGAAACAGGCAAAGCTCAGTAAATTGGTGCAAGTTGGGGTAATTCCCGACAAGGAAAAATATGTAGAGGTAAGAGAATCACTCAAGCACCGTATCAATGTGATCAAATCTCTTATCAAAGATCTTCACCATGTTCAAGAAGGTGTCGAAGGACATCGTGCTATCCTGGAGAAGGGAATCAGGGAGTTGTCGGGCAAGCTTCTTGAAGAAAACCATATTTTCCTCCCAGCCAGTGAACTTTCCAAGATCTACCAATAAGCCGTCATGTAGCAAGTTGAGGATGCTAGCTTTTCCAAAGCCTCAATGCATGTCATTTGTGATACACGACTAACCATTGATAATCTCAACATGCATCACAGGGGCAAGAAAATCCATTCATCCGCCAGAAGGTCGAACACAAGAGTTCACACCCTTGTAGATTGCACAGTCAGCCTAGATGATGTGTTCATACAGGAGACCAAGAAGAAGTATGAAGACTTTCTCGCCCAAAGCAAAGAACCATGAAGACTCTTGATCTCCAATGTTGAACTTTTTGATACTTCCCTTTATGCATCTTGTAAATAGTTTTTGACATCTTAAATGTCTTTTTAGCAAATGTAATTACACTGAAAATCTAAGATGTAGTTCCACAAAAATGGACAACATTTTGACTTAGTCAAAGTTAGGTAAGATTTTCCTAAATTAGCTCACCTAACTTCCTAATTTTACTCAACTAATTTCCTAGATTTGCTCTTCCCTCTCTTTTATAAATAAAAGGGATTTCTACTGTAATCTTTACCTTTAGTATTTTGCAACGAAGTGCTGCCCTTTTGGAAGCAGATTTGTGAAACTTTGTGTTCACATTTGTGAATGAAAATCTGATCAATAAAGAAGAGAATTGCATACCATACTTTGCATTGGAATCGATAATCTTGTGGATTGATCATATTGGTAGTGGTTAGTAGATGAGATTTGAAGGGCTTCAAATAGATTTATGTAAACTTTGTGTTACATTCTTTATTTGAATTTACATTTACGTTTGGATACTATTGTTGAATGATCTACAAGACTTTGTGCTTGTAATCGTTCATGTTGTTTGAGGAATTGTTGTATCTAAGAAGACTTTGTGCTTTTAATACAACAAATGTTACAGTTCTCACAAATCCATCATTGAAAAGCTACGGAACGACTTTGTGCCTTCGTGAGCTTTTCTCTCTTTCTTTTATTTGTTTATTATTATCATACCTGGTATCTCTATGCTTTTCTTTGACAAGATAGAGGTATTGGCATTACTGCTTTGTTTTTAGTTTAAAGTTATTTCGAATCAAAACTATCAACTGTGAAGCATTGTAAAACATCTTCTTTGAAAAAAGAGAGAAGCATGAATGTGACACACCCCCCCCATTTCGTAAGTGTGGTGTACATTTTGTAAATACTCAATTAGTTTTACCTTAGCTTCTATCAACAGTGTTGATGTGATTTTCGTGACCGCACCAACACAGAATAAAGTTGCCAACGACAACTCTATCCTCTCTTGAACAAAATCTCCTGCATGCTAAGATTGCTAGAAAGATCATGCATTCAACTCCAAGGTTCTTTCATGCAGTGGATAGTGTCAGTTGGCTCGATGTGATTTTTCTGGTATTTCA
This sequence comes from Sequoia sempervirens, assembly GCA_007258455.2. Lineage (NCBI taxonomy): Eukaryota > Viridiplantae > Streptophyta > Pinopsida > Cupressales > Cupressaceae > Sequoia > Sequoia sempervirens. The sequence goes on along the minus strand of VDFB02374758.1, from coordinate 2,227 downwards.
AGGAGACTTACACAATTGTTCGGTAGCAGGCAGCAAACAGCAGATTAAGAGCTTTCATGCAGTTCGAATGATTTATCGGGTAAGTGCAAATTTCCTAATACTAACCAAAAATGTTCTAAATTTAAAATGGTTGTAGGGATGAGAAGGTTCTAATCTACTCTAAGGCGTGGGACATGGCAATCAATTCTCGCAGACTTCAACCAGGTTTTGCTTTGCCTCGCTTCGAACAGCTTCCACAAAACTGGTGCAATCTTCAGAGGAGTAATCAAAGGTATTCAAATCACAGTTCAGCATGAAGACACCATCACAAGGATGCATGCCAACATACAAACCATAATCGAAGTTAAGTTCACAATGTTCCAGTTGACTATGCAAGGCGAGCCCGCTAGTGGTATGGATAAGCGAAGTTCTATTCAAATCGAGCACCGTATTCCACAATCACTAAGTACTTGCAAGAAATGAAATCTACTTTACTTTAAGCTACGTGAATTGGAAGGACGAAGAAGCCTCGCTAGCTACTCATAACAAAGAAGAGATCACCATCAATGAAAACTCTTTTATTATGAAAGTGTTCACAACAACTTCTTACAAAGTATTCAAATGGAAAACTTTCCTTCCTTTTCAATCTACTCTACCAATCTATCTATGCCACCCTCTATTCTATCAATCTCTCTCTATTCCTTCTCTGTTATTCTAATTTCTAATGATACAAATGAGGGGGGATGCCCCTTTATAGCTACCAAGTCCTGTTTTGACTTAATTAAATTTCATAATCAAATGGATGGCCCAAATTGTTAAATTCCTCAGCTCCTAACCCTAAAAGAGGAGTGAGGGCAAAATTTAGTCACTTAAACTACTCATCTTCAAGATTCTCGTCTATAGATACGCGCTTCAGATAGCCTTTATTCTCTCATCGCAATTTGATGAGTCCGGTGTAGCTCACCTGCCTAAACCTCGGAATGGATATAAAATGCTCTGATCTAACTCTCGCTTGCAAACTTTTTTTTCCTCGCTTCTCGACATGATTTTCCCTCCTTATGTTTGTTCTTCAACTTAAAGTACCATGAAAATCATTAACTTTTGGTTTCCATCTTTTCCTCTATTCCGAACTTTGAATATTTTCAAGTCTTGATTCGCCATTATTCCTTCCTGCCACTTGGTTCGGGATCAGGAAAAACACTTAGCCATTTCTTCCAACATGCAACTTTTCTTCTTTCGAGGTTGTAACATTGTCTTGGAGTATCCGTTCCATCTCTTCAAGTCAACACCGTTTGGTCTCGACGTTCCTCTTGCAAAACAAGCAAGGAGAAGAGCATCATAACACTTCATAATATAAACTCACCCTACTTACCTAATTTTCGTGCTTTGACTCCCAAGGCCTAAGTGATCTCCGGATCTGATAGGGTTCATTGTTTTTCTCTAGCCAACTTTGCTTTCTTCATGATTTTTCAACATCTGTAGGCTAGGGCATATAACACCTATACATCAATTTTCAATGCCTTAGACAAATTTCATCTTCCTCAAGGGCGTATTTAAGAGATGCACTTTTTAAATCATCTTTTCAAAGTGTTAACTTCAACTACATCTCCTTCAAGAAATTTATTTCACCACCTGAGGCGTTGACAACTTTGATTTTATTCATCTCTGGCTCAAGAAGACTATTTTCACAAAGAATTCGATCAAATTCACCTAGGCAATCAACTTCAAATTCACCATTTGAGGCATTTTATATTCAACATTTTATCCTTCCTGCCTTAGAAATTTTTTAAATTTTCCCCTTAGAAAATTCATCAATTAGGTTCCCATGGAAAATATTCATCCTAAAGGCCTTGGCAAAGTGTGGAAAACTTTAGAATCCATTCCTTGTCGAAGATGTCCGATACCCGGAAGAAAATTCCCTTCAGAAAACATCAAATCCATGGGTCTACAAACGAAGGGTTACATTTAATTTTTTTTATTTTTCAACCTTTGAAAAAGATTTCTCACCAAAGTCTATTCTTACTTCTCCTTTAGGCATACTTGAGGTGGAGTCAAACATTTTTCATTACCTTCACAAGCTAGGCGCATTTACTATCTTTGAACTTCCATTTCAACTTGCCCTAGAAATTTTTAAGCTACCTCTTGGCACTTGGGCGTATTTAACCCTCTTCACTTTCATTTTTCCATACTTGAATATTTTCCAATCACTTGCTCAAGTTGGGCGCATTTAGCCCTCTACACTTCCAAT
>VDFB02374756.1:0-11603 GCA_007258455.2 Sequoia sempervirens | reverse complement strand
TTAATAGTCAAATTTAATAGAACATAAAAATTGTCCAAATTATTTATTCTAAATTAACAACTAAAGCAATTATTAATGTATAGACATTTTATTACATTATTCTATTATTACATTATCCTAGAATAACCTTATGAAAATTTATTTTTTCTTTACACTACCATAAAGACATAAAAGTCTTTTACATTTTTATTCTTTCAATCAAAACTCCATTCCTTCCTATCAAACTAGAAGTCATATAAAATATATGCTTCTATTTCTAATGCAATTCTTTGTCTATGGTTTGGTATTTAAAATCTATGTTAATTATCCTTACTTTGCTCCATCTCTAGCTTCCTCAAAACCTTAGCTAAATAAATTTTTACTAAGAAATGTGAATTTTGACCAAAGGATTAAAATCATACTTGAGGAATGGGCAATGATGTGAAAAAATCTAGACTGAAACCTTTCTTCAAATATCTCTTTGCAATTTGTGTAGGATCAGTAACAAGTTCGCCACTTCCCAAAACTCGTGAGGTTGGAGCAACATATGCAGTCCGGAACTTTATTATCATATTCAAAATGTAGAATAAGTCTGTGATTGAACGAAAAATAGTGACAATAACCTTAAGCCTCCTATCACTTTCCATACAACCATCAAAACTATCGAATGTTGGCAAATACAAGTAAAGTGGATCTACAAAGAGAGCAACCAAAGAAGAAATGAAGAATATTCTATTCCACAGCTGAAGTAATTCATTTCCTGGGTCCAAAATCATCTTCCTCAATGGTTTAGAATCCTCATCAAATACTTTGGATTTTTCACAATGAAATACACCCAAATTCAACAAGCCTTGAGATCTTTTCTTTTTCACCTCATACTTTTTTCCTGATGCATGTTTTGGACTATCCAAATCATGGTTAAACCTGGAAGCATAAAGGAAAAGATATTAATAATTTCAATAGTTATTTTTTTTTTCTAATAAAATAGAACAACTATTTATTCTTTTTTAATTAGCAGTAAATAAAAGAATTTTGAATGGTTCTAAACATTATAGAATTTCATAATCTAGATAAAGACAATAAAAACACCAAAAAAATGAAATACAAAGAGAGACTAGGCCCAACTTCAACACTAATTTGAACATACAATAAGAGATGATAACTCAATAATTTGTAACAAAATTACAATAAAAAGACAACAACATAAATATGATAAACAAAATTACTAATATTATTTACCACCGCAGTGGTTGAATGATATAAAATTGTGATTGACTATTTAAATAAAATTAGATAAATATAAGAAACATAATTCAATACAAGAAACAAAATTTGATAAAGAAATATTGTGTATTTTAATATTTAAAAATAAGATAATGATTATATAAGTCAAGATATTTTTTCAATAAAATAAGACAATCATTTAACACTTTTATAATGTTTGAAGAATAGAATTATAATTATTTAACAATTAAACAAATTAATGTATAAATAAAATAAAAATAGATAGTTCTAAATTATGTCAAGATTCAAAACTCACTAATCCAAAAATATACTCCACATTATCATTCATATTTTAAAATACATCATAGATAGTTCCAAATTATTCAAACTCACTAATAAAAATATATCGTCATGATCATTCATATTTTAAAATCCATCATAAGAATCAAGGGGTGGAGAGGAATGTTAGGTTTTTGCTAATATTTAAAGTAAATATGAAATGAGAAAGTGTAGTATATTTTACACAAAGTATTCCACAACCGCTGATTAGAGACAATAAAGAAAACCTTTTTTATAAGAGTTTATCTAATAGTAGAATTTTATTTTATGGAATTGATGTGACACGGTAAAAGTATAAATGAAATTTTATTTAAATTAAAATAATAATTTTTAACAACTTAAAAAATTATCAAATTGATATATTATTATTTCATATTAAACATATCATACACAAATAAATTTTAACATAAAAATATGTTATTAAAGTACAAAAAAATTATTTAAAAATAAATATTTTATTTTAAAAAAAATATTTTTAATTTTATTTTAAAAACTTATTAAAATTTAAAAATTGATATTAAAATATTAAATCATATTATAGTATTTTTCTATTACTTTTAGAAAAATCCTAGAATTTTTTATTTTAACCTTCATCAAATAAAATTAAAAGAACAATATTTTTTTAATAAAAATGAGGGTAAAAAACTTTCTTGAAACAAGAAATCAATACAAAGCAAGCATTACAATCAACTCACTAGAGGTCAATACTAATAAAACAATCAATCACCAACCAAGAAATGCCTCATGTCCTCCATAATCAGATCCTCTAGTTCCTGAGAAAGATTCCAAGAAGACTGCCCCAATCTTCTAACACTCTAATTTTCCATCCGCTCAGATGCCTATTTAGCCAAACCATCTACCATTCCACTCTCATGGGATATGGAAGAAGGTGATAGAGTCCTAGACTCCACCCAAAGAGATTATTTTTCTAACCACCACTACCAATTTCCAATTCACACCCTTAATTGGTGCTTGTTCAACAAGTCAATCACAATATGTGAGTCAGATTCACAAATTATCCTTCTCCAACCAAGGGCATAGGCCCTTTTTAAAACCAAGAGAATAACAACACCTCCATGAAGTTGTTAGAGTGCCTACCCCTATAATCTGAGAAGAAGAACTCAACCACTCTAGAACTATCTCTCCCAATGCCACCAACCCTAGCATGACTATGATTATCATGACAACGGTTTTACTTTGCAAGAAACAAGCTCAAATAAAATCTCCACAAAAAGGACCATGAAGAGCCTATCCTTCTTGAAAGATATGGAACAAAGACAACCTAAGGGGAAATTCTGCATTCACAAAGCAAAGATTGACTTTCGTTCAAACCCAAGTCTTCAATAACTAGGTCATGGTTGCACTAGGGTCACTCTTGGCTAATGATGTGATAATTGCTATTAATCTCGAAGGGACTACGATTATTTCTAGCTTTACAAAGAATTATAAAAATTTCACATAAAATTTCATTTTATCATCAAATAACATCACAAAATTGAAAGATTCAACATAACATTTCATGAATAATCACAAAATCTTGCTATCACTTAAGTAAATTTAGTATTAAGCATTCAACAAATTCAGGGAAAATAAAAGATTTTCAACAAAACTATTTCCATTCACTTATATTTTTTGGAATATTTTCAAAAAAATATTAAACATCTATTCTAAAATATAATGTAAAAATACTGAAAAATAAAAGTTTCTCCTAGTTATTCTCCATGGATTCCCCAAAGGATTAATTGAAACAGAGCAAATTTCTTTATATTCCACCAAATTGCTTCACAGCTACGTAAAATATAGTGCAAGATTTTAAAGAGAGAGGGTTTCATTTATGGACACCGAGTAGGTTCTATATGCACCCTTAAACAATGCAAGATACAGTCTTGTTCGACCAAACTTACAAAACTAGCTACAAAAGATACTTAAATAGGTAGCTATCTATAAAACTCTGATATCAACTAATGTCTATGTGCATACAAATTTTTATGCCAGAATGGTTTAGAAATAGGAGAAAAGAACAAAACTTAAAAGAAGTTTTTTCTCCTCCGACACCCACAAATTCCAAACTTAAAATAAAAATGTGGGAGGAGATGTCCTTTTATAGAAACAAGGCACCCAGAAGTCCAACTTAAAAGTTTTTCCAGAGAATCAGAAACATTAAATAAAAATGTGTCACGTGGCATGTGCCAATTGTCATCAAGAACATTCTAGAATAAGTCAAAGCTTTGACTTTTTCTGCAGCAACACTTTTCTTCATACTTCAACACAAAAACTTTATCTCTATCAAGGCTGCCATCTTTTTTCAAAATACCAGAATGATAAACATCTACCGAGTCCGGGATCAACCCGCAAATTTAAAATTAAAACAACAAATGAACTTCATTATATTTCTGGTATCTGGTATTTGGTTCTTTCCATATTCGCTTATGACTCGAGCTTCAAGATTCTTCCTTCTTTCTTTAATTGATATTCTTGGAAAGCCTTTAATACTTGATGTATACATTCTTTTGAAATTCTCCGTATTGCTCTCCAAGTGAATTTGAGCCTAGTATATTCTTTAGTTTCTTAAAGTATGATGTCATTCTTTTGCACTTTGTCTGCTTCATATTTGACTATAACATTTCTGCATTGTATTATTTCATCAATAACCTCTCATGTTAGCAATTGAACATGATCTTTATTTATCCTTTCTATCCATTCCTTGAAAGCTTTGGCTTCTTTTCCCTCCTATCCCAATGTTTGAGGATCAAAGCCTTGACGTGTCAATATTTCAATAAATTCTTGATTTTCACTAATCAACCTTCTTCACTCAACAGTGACTGTTTCAAATCCTTCAATGCATTGCATTATCATGTCACCCTCCCATTGCAGTTGTTTCTTCTATTTTCCTTGCAATGAGGCTTCATGTCCTGATAGTACATTATTCTATATTAATTCTTGGATGTCTGACTGTATGAGAATTCCAATATTTCACCTTTCATCTATGACCTATCCTTGGTGAAATTTACATTCATCTTCAAGTGTTTTCAATATCTCTGAATGATGATATGCTTCTTTGTACTTTCTTATTACATTTGTAATAAATTCATCTCCTTGCTTTACCTAGTATTCAATCCATTCTTCAAATATATTCATCTTATGAGGAACTGCAACAATGGCATCCACTTGGTCTTGTGACATCAACACCAGATGTTGAGGAAGTTCTGCTTGTTCTAGACCAAATCAAGTCAACAAATTGCTAAAGTGTTCCAAGGTAGCAACCCATTCCTTAATTTCTCTTTTCTTTTGTTTATATTTCTTTACTCTGGCAATAGTAGCATTTAAATTTACTTTTATTTCATCTAATTCTTGTGATTTTTTACTCCTTAGGCGTTATCTCATGTCTATCTTTATCAATTGTAGGAGTGGCTATTTGAATAGTTCTATTGCCATTTTCATTCCTTTGTATGACATGCTTTGTCTTCGCTCTATGCCTAGGTTTAGGAGTACTTGCATAAAATTATTGAAATTTAGAGATAATATTTCCACTTCCATTGGAGAAGTTAATTCCTTGATTAACCAATCAGGTGTATCATCATCTTGATGTACCTCTGTAACCTTTTCTTGTCATTGTTTATTACTTGTTTTAGGAACTTCCTCTCTTTGACTTGCCATATTTTCAAAAATGGGGACTTCTTTAACAATATCTGGTATAGATTCAAGATTAACTGGGTCTGACATTGCCTCCTCTATTTAGAGACTTACACTTTCCTGTTTATCCAAATTTTCTGATTCATTTGTCTGAAAATTACCTTCTTCATTTATTGATACACCAGGATTCATTTCATCTTTAGTTCCGTCTTTTACAAACTATGTAGCTTCATCTTCTAGAATTTTAGTTTCAATTTCATTTTCAGCATGACCTTATTTGATTCTCCAAAGACCTATGAGTATTCATCAACATTTTGCACATTCCCAAAAGAAGGTTGGGAATCAAGAGTATCTTAAACAACTGAAGTTCGTTAACAAGATGTTGCTCTTCATCTTCCCTTATTTCCATTTCAAGTACACTAGGGTTTGCTTCCTTTGAGGTGAGTGTTCCTTGAATAAATTATTCTTCTTCAATATTTATAGGGTTAGAGCTTGTATCCTAAATTTATTCTACCATTGGGCGTACCATGGGATTTTCTTTAGACTTCTTCCCTTGTACTTTCTTGTACATAGCACCCCATTTATCTACTTGTTCCTTAATTTTGGCTTCATCTTCCTAAAAAATTCCTCTATAGCTACAGGAGTCTCGCCTAGTGGTTGCTTCATACTAGCCATATTAATAGAAGGGGGAGAAGTAAATAATGTTGCAACTCTTTGAGATGTAGACCTAGTTTGCGTACCAACATTCCCTATTTCTCCTGTTCCTTCATCGATAGTTACTCTTGTTCTAGGTCTAGCTATAGAAGAAGGTGCACCTTTAGGTCTCACTTTTGATTTATCTTTACCTGTCTCTGCATCTTTCTATCTATCAGATGGTTTTATGGGAACTTCCTGTCTTATTGCTTCAGGGGTTCTTTCTTTAATTTTAACATTTGGAGTAGCCTTGAAAATATTTCTTTTCATCTTTGTAGGCTCCCCACTTTCAAAAGCAGTTTCATCTCTATGTTTTCATCTTTTATTTTATGAGAAGATGGGTTTGATTCCTCTTTCTCTTAAAATTTTACAAAAATAATTAATCCAGTATTGAGTATACCTTAGGACTAGCCTGGTAAAGTCATCAATTGATGTCATGTATTCATCATCAACACCAGGGTCTAGAATGGGTTCATCATATACCCTGCCATCATTGTAGAACTGATTCAACACTTGACCATCATCTTCTTCCAATTGATCTGGAATATCATAAAGCTTGAGCATCTGAGCATATCTTAAAGTCATTCTTTCATATTTTCTTCTTCTCACCATGTGCTCATCTTCATAGTTAAGCCAATAATCTTCTAAATGAGGCACATGAGCACAATAACCAGCTATATTTTTCACAATATTTCCTTCAATATCATAGTACACTCTATGGAGTAGAATTTCTTCAAAATGATAGGTCCTTGGTTCTTCTGCACACAAATTAGTTACTCTAATTGCTTTGCACTTATAATTTCCTATTGTTATAGGAAATTCAAAAGAGGCCTTTTTGCAAGCATGGCTGTAAAGAGCCTGAGATGGTTTTAATTGTCTCCCTAATTCCAATAAAATAATTTTATGTGTAGGATACCTAGGCAACATAAATGGGTGTCCATTAAATCCCTCTGCTCTAATGTAGGATTAAGTTGGGAACTGTATGTACCAGCCTCCCATAAGCCGAATGACACTTTTTGCTTCCAGGGATAGTCTCTTAGATTTATCACCTACCATTGTTCTCACCAGTTTCATGGAGAAAAAATCATTAACTTTTCTGTAATCATCTTTATAACTGTGAACGGTGATTTATGGTAAATATGCATATACATGCTATTGCCAACTTGCATGCCTAGAGTACCAATCTATTTAATCCCTTGTTTATTGGCTCTCATAGTACATGAATAAATAACATATGATGACATGTAGAAACACTTGGTTTTGGGGAATGTAGTAATCTATTCATGCAATTTGTCACTTATCAATTTTCCCCATGCAACTCTACATGACCCTCTATCATGTTGGATATTATCATGAACATGATCCAGGATTCAAATTTGCTTGCATCTCTCAAACTAGCTACTCTGCTCTGCAAAGTTATAATGTCTTGCATTTCTTGTTTAAGCATTGATCTCTAAATTACCCGAGTTTGTGGTGTAATTGGCTGTTGGCACCACTGGGGCTCACAATTTCTCTATTACACTCCTTAGTGCTTTGACATGTCTCGGCCTTGGCTTTCAGGTCAAAATTGAACATTTGTGTGTAAGAGGGGAGACCAAATGTACACATGATTCCTTTCTACGACAGGTTTGCATAAGTCCTTCCCTCTTTCTCAACAATCCCTTTGGTTGGGTTGTAATAGTTTATGCATTGCATTACTAATTTAGGAGCTTCCATTATTGGCGGAAACCCTCCTGCAGGAAGTAACCCATTTGATATGACATTTTTTAGTACATTGGGTAGCATTTTCTTGCAACAGTCATGAAAAAATTTCAATGTCAGAAGACCATCCCATGTGGGTATTTGTAACCACTACATTAATGGGTATTGCTTGTGAATTGCAGTACTTGAATTCATCTTCTGCTCTTGCAGACTAGAAGTGCTCATTTTGGATATAATGTGCTCTACAATTTTTAGAATATTCATCTTGTGTGTGAGTTAGGGTTAAATTCAACCAAACTTACATTTCATAACATTTTCAATTCATTTTTCGATTAAATTTAAAAACTTAAAGAAAATTTAACATTTCAATTTCAGAATGAGAAAATACCATTATCAAGATTTTCTAGCTTGAGAAACTCTTAGCAAAATATCGGTTATCAGGAACATACCCGGTTCTGGTTGAAAATGATGATTCTTTAGAATGTAACTTCAAAACTCTTGGTAGCTACAACTCAGCTTCTCAAAATTTTACCTCTCTTTGCGTGCCAATGTCTATTCGTTAATTCAATGTCTAGCAATTTTACAATATGATGTGAAGTGGAGTGTTGTAAAAGCAATTGCATGTTTGAAGTAGTGCCAAGTACATAGGTAGTTCACCACCTTCATTAATTACTTGTTATTTCACATTAATTCCTAGAATAAAGGTGCAATCATTATGGATTATGGTTCAAATCATGAACACTTAGATTTTTGTACTGGCTTGCTATTTGAGAAGAAAGACGATGCTATGATTATATGTGGCAATTATATGTCGTGCCAATTCTTTACAAGGTATATGTTATTAAAGATATGCAATTGATGATCACCGAGGTTGAGGATTTTAGTACAACTTTCAAAAGGATCAAACAACACTAGGATTTGGGAAATACTTTCTAGAGAAAGGGAAAATCACAACAAGAGAAAGACCAGAAACTAAAATAGAAAAATAAACTTGATGAAATTTTAAAGAAAACTTTTTGGTTTCTAGCTTTTACATCAAAGAAACAATAAAACAAAAGAATCTAGTAAAAGAGGAGATTACCTGGATTAGAAATTTTGATCAATGAAATATTGGGTGGAGCGAAATTTTTTCTTTGAAGATACAAACTCCTTTGGCTCAATGCAAGATTCTGGGATTCTGGTTTCTAGTAACAGACTAGACATTAAAAGTATACTAAAACAACAAAACCGTTAGAAAAAAAGGTTATAATACAAAGAGGCCAAGTGAAAATGAGAGAGGAAAAACCAGCAACCGACCAAACATTAAAATAATGCCAAAGTGAGCAAATAAAACAAAACAAAAAGGGAAAAGGGAAAAAAGGGGGGTTCACATTTTGCCAAGGGGTAAAATGGGGCATGTTGTGAGACCACACAACAATTACCTCTAGAGGACCCATCAATATTAATATTCAAAACCCCAATAGGAGGTGACCTCCAATAACCATCCCTAAAAACCATTCCTATACCACTCTAACCTAGACAAGGCCTAGGCCCATCCTTGATGGCAACTAGAATGCCCAAACATTGAACCACTCCTATGTCTCCAGGATCCATAGGGACCGAAAGATCACACTTAGCCACCAAAGTCTCCTAGAGAACCTCAAAAATTCTCATCCAAACCTGTCATATATGGAGTTTCTTATCTAAAATAATCTTGTGATTGTGCTCGAAATAGATATGCCAAAGAATCAAACTAGGATGAATTGTCCAAACTATGTGCAAGAAAGAAGTCTTAGTAGGAGTGTTCCCAAACTTGCACCAAAAGTCATCCAAGGAGGAGGCATGCATGCACAAATAGTTCCAAGCATCCCACTAGAAATTCCAAATTATCATCATAATAAAAATACACTATTATAGCACAAGACACACATGGAGGGGCCTTGAAAATCATGCTTCCAAAGGTTCTCCTAGGTGAGGCATCTCTTATGAATTACAAGCCAAGAGAAGAAGTTGTATTTGGGCCAAGAAATTTAATTCCAAATTTGCTTCAACTAAGGGACCCCCGCATATCCAAAAATCTATTTATCAAGCACTAGATAACTAGATGTAAAAAAGAATTTACCTCTCAGATCATGAACCCAGGCCAAAAAACCCCTCTCAAGAAGAGAATTGTAGACCCTCCCAACCAAAATGTGAGTGAGCTCTTGATGGTCCTCAATTATCCCCTAGGAGGCCACTCCTGCAGGTCCTTTCACTTGTACAAAGTAGTCAAAGCCATAACTTGAGGGATTTTGAAATCCTCCACATGACTCCAACTAGCCTCCAGAAAATCCCTACATAAATCTTGTAAGTGAGGGTGTGTTGACACAATAGGGGGATATCCATCCCAAGAGTCAAACTAAAAGAGAGTATTTGAACCACGATTGCAAATCCAAAAAAGCCTATCTTGAATTAGCTTGGTACCCCTTTCAAGGGTACTCCACACCATAGACTGTTTACCCATAAGATTGTATGTAAACACGTCCACACACTCCACATCCCCAAGATATTTTGAAGTAAGGATCTTAGCCCAAGTATGATGTTGTTGAGCGCACCATCACTAGTAAAGCTTAGCAACCAGAGCTTGTCAATTCAAATCAGCTTGACGTAGCCCAAGGCAACCTTCCTACTCCGACCAACATACATCCTCCCACTTAACAAGTATCCACTTCCTCAAAAGGAGATTACCATACCAAAGGAATTGATGACAAAGACTCTCAAAGTCCTTGACAAAGCTAGTAGGGGAAGATACCACAAAACATCTATATAGTGGGAGAGCCTGGACCACTGACTTTAGAACAGTTACTCTACCCATAGTAGAGAGCCACCTACAAGTCCATTGACTAACTCTTTTACAAAACATCTCAATAAAATCTTAGTAGAAAGTCCTTGGAAGTGAGTGTACATCAAGAGGAATTAAAAGATACATAAAGGGCAATGAACTAATCTAGAATATGAGAATCCTAACAATTCTCTGTTGAATATGCTTATGAGTATTAAAGAAATAAATGGAGGATTTGTCCTCACTGATAGTCTTCCTTGAAGCAGCTAGATAACAGTCCAAGGTCTTCCTCAAATTAATAGCTTCATCTACTCTATCCAAACCCATCAAAGCTATTTCATCCACAAATTGGAGATGGGATTGGGGGGGGCACATTATTTCCCCACCGCCAACCCTAAATAAGATCAAGCTACACACAATATCTAATAAATATCCCAAGTCCCTTAGCCATCAAAATAAATAGGTATGGGGATAAGGGATCCCCTTGTCGAAGACTCCTGGACACCCCAAAAAGCTTTGAAGGCTCCCCATTGAGAAGCACAAAGAAAGAGGAAGAATTGACACAACTCATAACCCACTCAAACCAGGCACTATCAAACCCAAAATCCCTCAAAATATTGGATAGAAAATCCCATTTGACATGATCATAAGATTTGGCCATGTCTAACTTAATAAACATAGCCTTTTCTTTGGAAGAAGCCATGGAATGCACAGTCTCAACCGCAATGACAACACCACCAAGAATCTGCCTACTAGCCACAAATCTACCCTACTATAAAATCAACCTGTTTAGCTATGGCTTCAAGTGTTCCATAATGAACTTAGTAATTATTTTATATACCATATTGCATAGGGAAATTGTTCTATAGAGATCCAAAGAAAAGTGACATTCAAGGCTCTTAGAATTTTCTTATTTCTTAGAGATTCTTGAACAACCTCAAGAAGATCGAACTTGACAACCTCCCAAAACTATTGGAAGATCTCAATCAGAAATCCATCATGTTCGAGAGCTTTACCTTTCTTCATATGAAATAAAATATCCTCCACTTCCTCCAAGGAGATTGGTTTGAAAAGTGAGCCATCCATTTCACCAGTAACCAAAGGGGGAATGCAAGCTAAAACAATAGCTTCATCTGCATTGGCTAGAGGGGAATCCTCAGATTAAAGAGCATAAAAGAACCAAATAGACTCTTGAGACATCTTCATAGCAAAACACGATTGACCACCCTTAGGG